>WHUZ01000131.1:0-120972 GCA_015179045.1 Kalaharituber pfeilii | reverse complement strand
ACACCAGCCGCCGAGGGCCTACCAAAGTCAGAAACAACAGGGAGTCAAAGCAGGCAGTAGGACGTGCTGGCCGTGTGTGGTGGTATGGGGCACCAGCGAAGGAAGTGTGCAACTGTATCTACTAGAGACTCTTTGAAGAGGCCAGGGCTAGGGCCAGAGCTGGCGAGCTATATGCTAGCAGGGAAGTGGTTCTGACGTAATGGTTACTGAACAGAGGATGAAGGTGGCATTCCAGAATGTTGGAGTTCTCTCAGAAATAGTGATATTATTCTGGAATAGGCAAATAGAGAGAAAGTAGATGTGATCTTTATAGGAAGAAGCATAGGTTGCAGAGAAAGGAGGAGAGTGGGTCACAACAAGATATCCAGCTTATGAGGTCATCAGCCAAGTTGAGAGTGCAAGAGGGTAGTGGCTCATGCAAGGAAAGGGACCAGGAGTAGAAAGTGATTGAAGAGACGAAAGGGGGTCTGGTGTGAGGTAGAAGGAGGTGGCAGAGCGGGAGGAGTATATATCCACCCAGATATGAATTTGGAGACCTTGCAGGATTGGATAGACAGATGGGGAAGGCTGAGAGGCCCAGGAGGTCTGCAGTCTAGTACAGTACTACTGGGGACTTTAATGCATACCATCCAGCATGGTCCAAACTAGACAGAGGGCCTGACCCAAGGGGAACGGCACTCAAAGAGGGTTTGGAAGGCATAGGCTAGCTTCTGGTAACAATTTTTTTTTTTTTTTTTTTTTTTATTTCATTAATCGCATGCCGCCCTAAGAGCTATGGCGATGTTTAGTTACATAACGAAATTCATACGAAATTCACGCCGCCCGCTCCAGAGTTACTCTCCTCCTGCCCACTCTAAAATTTCCCGTATGTTTCTCTTCTGGAAACAAGGAAAGGGGTTTCAACATGGGCAAGAGAAGTTGAAGAGCAGGTCAGAAAGAGTGTTCTAGATCTAGTCTAGAAGTATGGGGAATTTGGATGGCAAAACGAAGATCCAGAGTGGTTATGTGGAGACCATGCAGTAGTCTGGGGGACTTGTAGTAGCAGCCAAGGCAAAACTGAAATAAGAAGAGGAGTAGATTGGGATAAGGCAGAAGATTTGATCCAAGAAATCATGCAAAAGAAGGCTTCAGACCAATGGGAGTGGTACCGAAGCCTTGGGGGAGAGACTGCATATGAGAAGACCTGCAAGCTTCGAGAGAGTCTGAAGAGGGAGATACGTGCATCATTAAGAAGTAAGTTGTGGTGGGATAAGGAGGTAGAAGAGGCAGCGAAGGCAGTGAGGAAGGAGGGCCGAGGGGGGAAGGTACAGGGAGCCAAAGCATGGGAGAGAGCCAGACTCCTACGGTGGAAAGAGCGGGTTAAGACCCTCAAGTATATCATAAGACGAAAGAAAAAGGGGTGCTGGGAACAGTTTATAGAGGAACACAGCTCTAAGGACCCATGGGATGTGATCCAAGTAGCAAAGGACCTTTGGAAGTTAAGAGGAAAAATGGGTGACCTTCTAGGTGACAATAGTGATATATGGAGGACAGACGAGGAGAAGGTGAGAGGCCTAGTACAGAGAAACTTCAAATATCAGGTGACGTCGGATCCACCAGCAGTGTCAACCTCACCAGCAGCATTAACTTCACTGGCAGTATCAAATTCACCAGCAATATCAAATCCAAATTTACTAGCGGTATCGAATTCGCCAGCGACATCGAATTCACGAGCAGTGTCGAATTCGCCGGTAGTACCGAATTCACCAGTAGTGTCGCATTTGCTGGCAGCGTTGAATTTACAGGTGGCATTAATTTCACTGACAACATTGGACCTACCAGTGAACTCGGGCCCGCAGAGCCTGACAGACGAATGGACCTCCAATGTAAAAAAGCTGACTGAGAGGCTATGCAAGGCACTTGCAGGCACTTCGAGCCGTTCAGCTCCAGGGCCTGATGGCATCAGCTATAGATTTATCAAGCTGGTCAATAAAACAGTGCTAGGAGAGCAGTTAATAAAGGAGCTAGCTGCTGAGCTGGCTACAGCCAGGATGCCGAAGGATTGGCAATTCAGTAAGGTGATCATGATCCTGAAGTCTGGCAGGGACCTTATGCAAGCAAAGAGCTGGAGGCCTATTCAACTCATTAATTGTGTGGGAAAACTGATGGAGAAGGTGGTTGCTGATGACTTGCAAGAAGCTGGACTATTCCACCATGGGCAGTTTGGAGAAGTGAGAGGAAGGTCTGCAATTAATGCCTTATTTCGGGCAGTTGTGAAGAGCCAGAGCGCCCTGGCACGTGGCGGTGGGGCAGTGTAGATTATGGAGGATCTCAAGGGAGGCTTTGGGAACATACGATGGGATATGGTCAAGTACTGAGTATAGGGTTCTAAAGCTGAGAAATAGTTACCCTGGTTAGAAACCTTCTTCTGGGAGCGAGAGTTTGAGGTGGAATGGGATAGACAAGTGAGGAGCAATGGCAGATCGAATATAGGTGTGCCGCAGGGCTCGCCTTTATCTCCAGTTGTGTTCCTCATATACATGGCACCAATTCTAGAAGAGATGGAAACAAAGGTAGCTACAACAGTGAGAGACTGTGAAGTGGAGCTGCCCTCATTTGTAGATGATATGAACTGTGTTATTCTAGATTGGGAAGGAGGAAAAGATATAAGGAGAATTGGGGAGAGAATTGCAGGAGTACTCAGGGAGGTTGCTGAAGCTCACGATCTACCACTGGAGACCTCAAAGGAGGAGGTCCTAGTCATGGGTAAGAAGGCCAAGAGAAGAGCAGATATTGAGAGGTGCAAGTGGCTAGAAGTGATTTGTGATAATACTCTTGATTTCGACCTCCACTAGAAAAGGCGGATCGAGAAAGCCAGGAAGCTCATAGGTGCGCTGTCTGAGCTAGGCAACTCTCAATGGAGTATGAGTCCTATCTCATGGAGAAAGGCTTATACAGGCATGGTACGGGCAGTGGCCTTTTAGGGGTCCGAAATTGGGTGGAGAGGCCAGAAGCAGTAGAGAGAGGAGTTTGAGAAGTTGCAGTATCAAGCACTCCGCAAATGCACTGGTGCAGTCCGAGTGGCAGCAAGAGTAAAGGTCGAGGCCATTGCTGGAGTAGAGAGTGTAACGACGATTCTCAATCAAGGCCAAGCAAGATATGCACTAAGATCAGTGAGAGACCCTATAGAAGTTGGAGATTTATAGCCGGAAAGCTTCACTAGAATGGTAGCTCCAGACCCAGATAGAGAGGGTGAAAGGTGGAGGGACTGGAGAGACTTTAGCTTGAGTTATGCTACAGACAAAAATGATGGGTTTGAGTCAGTAGCTGGAAAGATTGCTAGCACTCTCGAGATCAATGAGGAGGAGAGAGTGTCCTGAGGGCGAGATGTACACCTACCACAGACAGGCATTGAGGTTATTGACCTCAAGTTGTGCAAGGAAGACGCCCCAGCCAAATGGGAAAAGGCTATCAATGAGGCTAAGGGTGACTCGGTGGCTATTTTTACAGACGGCAGCTGCAGTGAGGAAGGCGGTGTTGGTGGCGGATGGTGCTGGAGGCAGGTGGTAGCAGGTGAGTCAGAGGGGTCCCGGTGGGTAGGCATAAAGGCAACTGTGTGGGACGGTGAGGTCTCAGGAATGAGGGGTGCCCTTGAAGCAGTTGATAGCAGTGCAAAAGTACTACTACTCGCAGATTCTTAGGCAACTATCAGTGCAGTCCAGAAAGCAGAAAAAAACTGGCAAGGCAAGAACCGCAGACCTAGCGCGGGTGATAGAGCTGATTGCAGAGAGGCGGCGGAGGCTAAGGAAGGTGGATGCAGTGAAGCTGGTATGGGTCAAGGCCCACGTGGGGATAGAAGGCAATGAGAAGGCGGATAAGTTGGCTAAAGAGGGGGCTAAGGGCATGAGATATGATGGGCAGGCCACTGAGGGTGGGCTGCATCAAGAGTTAGTTCGAAAAAGAAAAGAGGAGAGGGAGCGTGCAGGGTTTGGGAAGGGCAAATTCGTAAAGTGGGGCAGGAGAGCACTCACAAATTACACTTGGCTGCGGACTAGAAAAGGCGGAGCTATGCGGAGGAGGATGGTAAGTTTTTTTTTTTTATTTTATTTTTTATCTCATTACTCGCATGGAGGATAGTCAGTGGCAAGGAGGTACAATGCACATGTGGTGAGGTATGGGGTGATGAGCATGTGGTGTTCAGATGCACAGAACTGGAGCGGCCCCAGCGGAAGAACAAAAATGGGGCACAGGTCACCTGGCAGTCCTGGGAGGACCTAGAGGAGAAAGAATGGAAGCAAGAAGGTGTGGAAGGTGACCCAGTCGAGTACTGGTTTGCCTGCCTCGATCTGGGGTAGCCGGGGACTAGGGTACGGAGGGCACTGGGTGCTCAAGGGTGTATGTAGATTCCGTAGTTAGTTGTCTCAAACCTGGCCCAAGTATATGGGTCCCTGCCATAGGCTGGTAGCCTGTATGCGGGGTTACGTGAATAAAAAAAAAAAAAAAAAAAAAATATACCCTGTTAGCCAAGCCGGACGCCAAACTGCCCAATCCCACGATCTTACAAGACTATGCGGATCGCTTGCAAGCACTTAAAGAGTACCTACGGGCCCAAATTAAATGGGCACAAGCAATATAGGCAGAAAATTCTGACCTGCATCGACTCCCTGCACCCAAGTATGACGTCAGAGACAAGGTATGGCTCCTAAGGCGAAATCTGCATACAACCCAACCTTCCGGAAAGCTCGATCATAAGAGACTAGGGAAGTTTGAGATCCAAGAAAAAATCTCCTCTCATGCCTACAAACTCAAGCTTCCCGCCTCTATGAAGGTACACTCAGTCTTCCATACCTCTCTACTTGAACCCGTCGCTACGGACCCCCTTCCCGGCCAAACGTCACCTCCACCGCCTCCCATCACCATTGAGGAAGAAGAAGAGTACGAGGTCGAAGAAATCCTAGACTCCCGGAAACACCACAACAAACTTGAGTACCTTGTTCGTTGGCTTGGTTACGACCAGCCCACCTGGGAACCTGCTGAGCTGTGCACTAATGCCCCACTACTAGTCCGGCGTTTCCACAACTCCTACCCTTCAAAACCAAGACCCCATACCCTGCCAAAATAAGTAGAACTAGGACTGACCCTATCGTTATCCCTGATAATGATGATGAGCAGCAACCCAACCTTGAGGATCGCTGGAGCTCTCCTCCTAGAAGGGAGGCTACTGTAACAATCCAACCCGGACCCCTTGCCCCAGACCCTCCAGCTCCAGTCCTATACTGGCAACCAATGTACTACTCGCCAGTACTTGTATACGTGCAGCTGACCCTGACACCCTTGCAATTCGCCGTACTCCTTCTAGCACTCCGATATATATCCCTATACCTGTAAGCACGCTTAAGCGACATGGCCGCCAGCATTTCGGTCATTGCTTAACAACCCGAACCGAAGAACCTACCAGAACCTGCTAGAAGAACTCGAATCCCCAGAACCCGTCGGAAAGCCGTAGAACCCGCCGGAATGCCATAGAACCTGCCGGAAGCCATAGAATCTGCCGGAAGCTATAGAACCTGCCGGAAAGCCATAGAATCTGTTGGAAACAGGTATCGCCGAGCTTATTCCCGGATATTCTGGACGCTTCTACCTGCTTCCAGTCATTCCTTAGTCATTCATGTACTTCCTATCGTTTCCTTTGTTTTCCATGTACTTCTAGTCGTTTTTCGGTTTTTCATATACTTCGTTTGTTTGCTTGTTTGCTTATTTGCTTGTTTGCCTGGATTTTCCACTGAAGGTTCTCTATAAAGAGGCCCTCCTCCCTCCTCCCTCTTTCTTCTCCACGCAACAACTTATTTCCTACCCAAGTTGTGTATTTAGCCTTTTAATACATCTACCTCTCGAAATCTCATAGTTCCGACTGCGTCTGCCTCCATCTCCACTGTGACCTCGCCTCGGTACCCGCCACCCACCCCGTACCCAGATCCTGTACCCTGACCCGGACCCGTCCATTACAGTACGTGTCAGATTCAGCTTACGTCTACATATCTCGATGTTGACAGGGACCCACCATACCTGTAAATTGAGGTGATTTTGCAACATCTTGTGCTAGCAGAAGGGCCCTATGGTATTGTGTTACTCTCATGCTACCATATATCACGCCGTAAACGAAGGCCTACCATACCTGTGAAATTGAACTCTTCCTACTATTCTCATGCTGTCGAAAGGGCCCTACAGTACATGTCAATGTCAGTTTGAGCTCCTGCTCACAAATATCGCGACTCTGAAAGGAACCTGCCATACCTGTAAATTCAGCTCACGTTGCGACATCTCACACCAGGCTCTGTGGTACCTGTGAAGTTAAGCTCATTTTCACATCTCTCGCGATGTTGAAAGGGGCCTACCATACTAGTTAATCGAGCTCATTGTGCAGCATTTCGTACTGTCGAGTGAGACCTGTTAACATGTGTGAGTAAGTTGTGCGATGTGTGAGTAGGTTGTATGAAGGACGAAGAAGGATAAAGAAGCACGAAGAAGCACGAAGAAGGATGACGAAGTACGAAGAAGGTCGAAAAAGCACTTTCCATAAAAATGGACTCCTGAATGGACTCCTGAATGGACTCCTGAATTGGCTCCGGAATTGACTCTGGAATTGACTCCGAAATTGACTCCGGAATTGACTCCAGAATTGACTCCTGAATTGACTTCGGAATTGACTCCTGAATTGACTCCAGAATTGACCCCTGAATTGACTCCTGAATTCAATTTGCAAGTAGGAGTGTCAGGGTCTACCCGCGGAGGGGATATCCACCCACATTGGCCTGTAAAGCTACTAGCGATAATTCGGCCTGATCAACCGATAGCTGCAGTCTGGCAATGAAACATGGGTCAGGCACGGATGTGTATTACAAGGAATGCCGGCATGGTCAGAGCGTAGCGACAGCCACTGGACGGACCTCTAGGAGCAAAGCCACCGAATGGACCTCCAGGACCAGAGCCACTGAACGGACCTCTAGATGAGGTGAGGCAGTGGCTGAGGAATGGCTATAGATAGAACATCGTGATATCATAGCATAGAGAGACAATAGAAGGAAGGCACGCCGGATTGACTATAAGAAGGGCCAGCTAGAGCTGCCCTGTCGAAAGGTCAAGCACCAAGCGTTGTTCTAAGTTACACCCCTATATTTACTACATTATCGTAGAAACCGTAATAAGAAGTAATTCTCATAGTGTCAATACACTAGCTGGAACTAGATTGATCAGCAACTCGTACTATGCCTAGTCTGGTTATATCATGCTACTGTGGTAGTCTGGTTGCTATTAGTAGCTATCCTAGCCGGCCTGTAGGATGACAGCGGGCAGCTGAAATGGCCTGAGTGACCTCATCTGCACCGAATTTAGCAACCTATACGAAACCCAATGGGGGCCCAAGCGACCTCACCAGTACTCAATTTAGTAACCCAACAGAGAGCCCAAGTAACCTGGAAGCGAGCCAGTGCGTAGCAGACTCTGCCCCTTTTCAATACCGTAAACCTGATCCCAATTCCGTAATGTACTAACAAGGGCAGTTCAGGCATGCTATAATATTGGCTAATCGAGTTAATGGACCATCTTGGGCGCACATATAAGATATGGAATTGTAGAACACATTGAGCATGTTGAGCACGTTAACACCGTAACAGAAGCAGGATTAAGACAAGACTATAAGGTACTGTGAGCCATGGAGAGAAACCAGGCAGGCTTAAATTACCGGCCCTTGCAAATTGCCAACCGGAGGAAGTATCTCTCGACGCTGGTGGGGATCCTGGGAAACAAAAGACTGAAAGAATGGAGATACCATATAGGGAAGGCCGAATCACCGGAATGCCGATGGTGCGGGGAGGCCCTGAAAAACTCAGAACATGTACGGAAAGACTGCAAGGTGTGGGCTAGGAAATGCGGGGGGGTAGAAGGTATAAGACAGATTAATAAGAGAGTAAATATACGGGAGATCTTGGAATGGGTATGGGGAGAATAGGTAAGAGTGATGCATATATTTTACTTATTTTATGTATTTAAATATCGCCATAGCCCATAGGGCGGCATGCGATTAATGAAAGAAAAAAAAAAAAAAAAAAAAGCACGTTAAGTATGTTCAGCACATTAAGCATGTTGACCACATTGAGTACGCAGATGAAATGTAGGGCATATTGGGCACATTGAGCATGTTGAGCATGTGGAGCATGTTGAGTGCACGCACATGAGATGTAGGACACGTTTGGCATCATGAGTGTATTAAGCACGTTGAGTGCTCATATGACAAGGAGGGGATATTGGGCATATTGAGTATATTGAGTACATAGAGCATATTGAGTGCACGGACATAAAATGTAGAACACACTTAGTACATTGAGCCTGGCAGTAGCATTACTTGCATTGTGGGACATTTTGAGTATGTTGAGCACGTCGCGATGCCGGCGACAGGATTACTTGCGTTGTGGGTGCAGTGAAGAATATTTTGAGCACGTTGAGCACGTCGCGACGCCGGCAGCAGGATTACTTGCATTATGTACGCTGAGAGTGTAAACTAGGTTTTGTAATGACAAGGGTGCACCAAGGTAAAAAGCCGATTTCATGGGGCATGAGAGTGGCAAAAGAATAAGGCCAGAAATGCGCAGGGCGCGACTGTCATAAGGCGATGAGGTCAGATATACATGGGGCGGACGAGGCGCTCAGGATGCTAACTGTGTGTTGGGACGCTGGGTGCCATGTTGTGGAGCAACCGATTTTTTGCTGATGTGTTTCCTTTCTATACCCATAAATTGCTCCGCTCCACTGCACGCTCCATGCCCTACAGCTGCCTATTCGGTCCGTCATATATACATACTTCTATGGCAACTCCGGCACCACTATGTACAAACCTCTGTAGTGACTTCAACCTGCCATATATACTCTTCTATAGCTATAACATTAGGTACTTTCTAGCACCTACTGGAGCCGAGCTCCTCACATCCGTAATAGTTTTCATGTATAGGTTGATTAACTGTTAAGGCTATTTCTACTTGACACTTTCAGGACCTAGCTTAGTCTCCAGATACTGTTTGAACTGGATTAACTATACTGTTCTGAAAGAATTACTTCTATATAAATGAGAAGCCAGACCCACTAGAGTTAGAGGAGCAAGGATCTAAAACTCGACCCTAATAAATATAACACTTATTCACTTCTTAACTACTTTATTTCTATAGTGACTCTTTACTTAGTTGATTAGTAGACAGCCTATCTTATCTATCCCGTAATAGTATATATAGAGTAAAACAAATAGGAAATTACTATAATTAAGTAGTATTAGTTAATTTAGGATACAAAGTTCTAAAAAATATATAATCTGATAGAACTACGAAAAGAGCATAAGACTATATATAATAAATAAGCATTTAAGATTAAGTTAAATACTAATAGTTCTATTAAATACTATAAAGCTAGCTTAGTTATTAAGAATTATTTATAGAAAGATAGTATTGATTATAAAGAGACTTTTGTACTTATTATATAGTATAATTCCCTATATCTTATTATAGTTCTTATTACTATTTTTAATCTAGAACTTAAGTAATTGGATATTAAAATAGTATTTTTAAATAGGGTTATAAACTTAATAAAGAAATTTGAATACTACTACTTTTAGATATTAGTTTAGAAGAAAAGATTCTTTTATTAAAAAAGGCTTTTTATAGACTCAAGCAAGTATTACTCATATAATATAAAAAATTATTATCTATTATTACTGAAATAAAATTTTATTTACTTCAATTCAATCTTTATATTTTTATCTATTTCAATATTATATATTACTTTATTTTTATAGTATATATAAATACTTTAACTATTGTTAGAACTAGAGTAAACATAAATTACCTATATTATAGCTAAAGATAAAGACTTACCAAATATTAGATAAGGCACTACTATCATATCATTATAAGTCTCACTAAGATGTGTCTGATTAATACTAGATAAGCATTAATATACTTTGACTATTCAGTAGTTATTTTACAGACATATATATCAGTTCTTGTACGTTTGCTGTACTAATACATGCATGATACTTATAAAGCAATCTGCGTTACTTACAATATCTATACTAATTAGTAATAGTAATAGTAATTATATACAGTTATTACATAGATACTAGTTTTCTCAATTATTAGTATTAGAAAGGAGATCTGCATTATATATTTTTATTACATTACTGTTTCTATATTTACTTATCTATTTTATGAGATGATATTATTACATTATAATCATGTTATTAATTGTTGATAAGTCATGTATGACGGGCGCTTAAGATATAAGCTCTAGCTTTCGCTGTTAGTTAGAAAGAATCAAGACACTAGTAGTATCTTAAGTTTTACTCGAACTCTAAGCTTATCGCTTACCTTTTGCCTGCTCTTATTTATCGCTTGCCTTTAGCTGTACCATTTCTGTCAAACCACTACTACTTGATGACACATAAGAGCCTATGTATAACAACCTAACTATATATCTTCAGTCTTATTTTTAGGTGATTGTATAAGGTCTCTTACAATAGTTACTAGGTATTGAAATTTATCAAAATAGAGAGAGTATTGAGCTCAACCAGTCCCAATACATCAATTAAATACTATATTATTTCAGTATAGAAAACTCATATCCAGTTTCCACTCTCCTCCATCTAAAAAGTAAACTTTACAAGGATTACCCTGAAGAGGAGCTTGCTATCAATACCAATCTTTATCAACAAATAATTGGCTCTCTCATGTCTTTGGTTACTGGTACTCATCCTGATCTTGTACATACTGTCTCTTTACTCTCTTAATACTACTTTCATTCTCTTGAGATACATTATCAGGCTGTTACAGGCGTGAGGGGCTAGGCTCCGGTGGGCGCTGGAAGGCACCGGATGTTACGGCTATGGTGGAGTGTATACGGCGGTGCCGGAGTCATCACGGAAGTGTGTATACGGCGAGTCGGAATGGCTACGGAGGTGTCTATATGGTGGGTCGAATGGGCAGCTGTTGGGCGTGGAGTGCGCAGCGGAGCGGAACGATTCATGGGCGTAATGAGGGAATAATAGGTTCAGAGTTATAGAGAACTTAGAACACCACTAGTATCTTGATTTCTTCTAACTATGCTATCGCCAGCCAGGGCTTATATAGACTTCAGCGCAGTCATACATGAGTAGTCAACAAATGAATAATTGGCTGGCAATGCGGCGATTCCTTATCAATGCCAATACCTGTGGTAATAGGCACACGTAACCGAAAACATGCAAAAATAGTACGGGACAAAGATAACGAATGTACTAATGCATGTGCGTATATTAATAAAGCTTTCGTAGGTAGAGTGTATGCATCAAGCTGCATTTCGAATGACACACACTTCCATAGTACTACCCTATCTAAACAGATGCGAGAATCAACAGCCAAGCCTAACGGATGATTGGTCCAGTCAGTCAACATTGGTCTTATGTTCGATTACAGGGTAAGCGTTATCCCTTTGGCGGGTAAGTCTTCACCTTAGCCATGGCAGCTAGTAGTAGTGAAACCCTTGTCCCTTGCCACAGTGGTGGGTAAGTTTCCACCTTAGCCGTAACACAGGCTATTAAAAAAGTATTTCACTATCTTTCTAGTACTCGTCATATGGTACTTCACTATCCATATTCTAGTTCTTTATTTCTTATTACATTTGCTGATTCCAGTTATAGAAACTCTCTGGATACTCATCATTTGTAGTCAGGCTATAGTTTCTTACTTGGTGGCTACTTGATATTCTACGTATCCAAGAAACAGAATTCAGTATCAGTTTCTACCACTGAAGCTGAATACATGGCTCTTTCTGTTGCCGCTAGACAAGCAATCTGGTACCTGCATAGATTTTAAGAACTCAACCTAGAAGTCTCTATCCTCCTACACTCTAACAATACATCCACTATTGACCTTTCCAATAAACTGCAAATCTCTCAGATGGCATTATAAGCTGAATTGTAGCACTTCCCGCTGGCTTGAGATGCATTATAGTGAGCTGTGGCAATGTGGGCTATACTTACATGAAAGAGGTAGATCGGTAGGGCGATAGATGATAGCATGACATGGTAGAATAATGAACACCAGTATATAGATCAAAATGGCTAATCAGTTGTTAACTGCATATGACATGGCATCTACAGCGTGAATGGCATTACCTATGTATAGGCGACTATGAGAGTAGGCATGCTCGGGTTTTAAGAAGTATCATCAATTATACTCTGGGCGGGGAAAGTGATTTTGGTTCCACCGGGCGCAATAGGGTACGATAAGTAGTTTGATTATTTGTTGAGCACACTATACAAGTTTTTTAATCCGCCGGGTGCTTTGGGTGCTCGGGGCAAATCGGCGCAACCAGGGTGAGGTGGTTGTGCCTGGCGGAAATTTTTTTTTGCTGATGAAGCTACAAAAAAAATTACTCCAAATCAAAACAGATTGCTCTAGTTCTTCTAGAGTTTAATGATATGAAACTGAAGTAATATAGTCTATCTCAGGGAGATGCCAGACAACCCTCTTCCCTTGCTCAACTCGAGAGTTGAACTGGGGCCCTCAATTCTACCCCTCTCCATGGCGCTGTTGGTTACCTCCATCGCTGGAGACCACAGCTTTCAACTTCAGCCAAGGTACAGGTCAGTTCGATTCTTGGCACGGCACTTGACCTTTGAACTGATATACAGCGCAATGGCAGTGCACCTTTGCAGCGCAATGGCAGCATACGAACTTTTGCGGCAGCACAATAGCAGCAGCGCAATGGCACCGCGCTTTCGCAGTACAATTTCATAGCATTTTTTAGTCGGCAACTCAATGATTCAGCTCTTTATGAAATAATCGACTTGGCAAGTTGGGCTCTAAATTCAAATGTATTTTGGTATTTTGGTGTGCTAATTATATCATGTTGCTACTCCGACACAATTGGCCACCAGTAGCACAAAATGACACCAGCGATGGTAGCTTCACTTTTAGCATGACATGGCGCTGAGAAGAGGTGAAATGCATCCAGGGCGCACGAGTGGGGTTTTCAAGACCCCGGGCGCTTCAGAGCGATTTTTGTTTTTGCCGATGCAAGCAAGCAGGACAGACATGGATACGCAGATATGGATAGATCAGGACACGCACAAACAAGACGATTGATTACTCTTCCTTTATGACCCTTCCCTTGACACTTGACCATTGAGAGCGTCCTGAGACTTCGTTCCGCCAGCTCTAGATACCGGTACTCGTGCGAAACAGTGGATGCTGTTCAGTCTTCATCACATCGGAGGCTTTAGTGTCTTTTCATAGCACGTAAGCAATATGAGTAATTATATTTACAAACATAATTACAAACATAGTATAGACATCGCTTAGTCGAATTGGCAATATTCAGGCATGGAAAAGAATAAGAAAAAAAAAAGAAATTAAGCTCGCTAAATAGCAGGAAGTCTATTCATTCCTGCGTTATGACTCCCTGAACCTATTTATTCAACATGCGTTCCCTTCATACTGTCAACACATAAAAGGCAGCAAACTCAAGCAAGTAAAGGAATAGCAATCCATTTCTCTCAACAGTAGAGTGATGAAATCCAATTTTCTTAACCCAAACTGACAGAACTGTCCGCTGCCATGGCGAACAGCTACAAGCAGGGTCATGTGAAATTAAAAAAAAAAAAAAAAAAAAAAGACAGAACTGTCCAAGGTCCTCGTGCTCTACCCACTGTCTCTATTTGGCCTGCTTGTTAACCCGGCAGCCTCCATATGCCCCACTAATGGCTAGTGCAGCGGCGAAAGCTCCTGATCCGTGTCCCTAATTTCCATGAAAACCAAACGGTCTTTGCTCCTGCGCCGGTGCTGGAATGTAACAACCGCAACTATAACCCACGAAAAAGCTACGAATGCGGGGATAGCAACCATGACCTGGAGATGGAGGGTTCTGACTTCGTCGCTGGGGACTACGAAATCCCCTGTGCCAGAAAGGGTATTGTTGTTCTGATCTCATATGGCATTAGGGTAAGTATCAAGGAGACCCAGTTCCTTGAGACCAACATAAGCTAGGGCTGCATCCCATACAACATTCCGATATTTCAAATATCTAGCAAAGGCTATACGCCTGATATCCTTATATGCTGAGGAACTTTCACCGTCTATACGATACGTGCCGGAGAGATCATTAGCGCGCTAACTAGATTCTAATTTTCCAGCATGATGTAACTGAAACATGCTGCTAACGATTCCCCAAGGATAGAGATCGCTGAGGAGGGTCCATATCCCAATAGGGATATCCGAAATATTTGCACCCTGTCTTTATTCTCGCTTGACTTTTGGTGGGATAGAATTCTTGAGATGATAGACTGCTAGGTCTGGTCCTAGATATGACCCCCGATAATACCAAGCACGCTCCTCATTACAAAGCAGTAGTGGTCTTTCCTGATGTACAATGTAGTCTTTCGAAGTCTAGTTTTGTGACGAAGTCTGGTTTTGTGACATGAGATACCAAGGGTCTAGACTTGAAGACATTGAGTTTCGCCCTTGTGTCATTGGTACTATTGCAAAAGGCAACTTGGGAACACCCTCTGAATAATCACCTTTTCCAGTCCAGTTGTATTAAAGAATCAAAGGTTCAACTTTGTTGAGTTGTATATCGACCTCGATAGTCTTGTTCTCAAACTCGGTAATAATATACTCATCTCTGAGTGGAGAAGTTGCGTTGCCATGACCTTGCTCTTTATACTAGCCATACTCAAAGTGACAGTTCCCTATAATACTGACAGACAAACTATATAGATTTTGTAAGCCCATATCATAGCTATGGACATGAAAGCTATACGTAATGTTATAACCGTCCTGACCATTAGGTCCATTGTTTGTCGGTTTCTTGTCGACATGCACAATCTTTTCCAGTTCTGATTCCAGAAGAGTCCCAGAAGAGTCTATCGTAGAGACCGCCCATCCAATGCCCTTTGTGGTAACCACAACAAAAACCCGAAAAGGGTCACTACTATTGGTACCATCACCACCATAATTGAAAGGTGCGGTAAACACCATCGTGTCATTCACTGGTGCCACTTGTCCAATGATAAGCTTTTTTAGGAAGATAAATTCCTCCGATAATTCCTCCGACTATGATCCCAAATGCTAGAAGTAATATCGTGAAAGCAGTGAATAACTCTCTCCAGTATTGCGTATCCGGCAAAGTTATTGAATCCTGCGAGTACAGTCGGGTTGTACGAACGGTTTTGCGTTGGCTGTATCTTTTCACAACCAAATTATAGCAGAACACCACTACAACAGTGGCAGCTTGAAATGGCTCCGTCATGGTGCAAGCTCCAGCAAGCTTGATAGCTTTACATTTCCGGAAGTTCCTTGATGCAACCATGGAAATTGTTACAGCAATAATGATCCACCATGCCATGAAAGTACTACCGACGAGAATGGTATAAGCCGAAACAATCATCAGCTCCATTTTGGCAGGGACGGCTATTGCACTTTTCCCGCCGCAGGGACTAGGCATTGTGAAAAGTTTGGCAAGATGATAATGCTCTCGCATGAAGCCCGTAGTGTCCATTTCAGCAACTAGATATTTTCGAGTAAAGTTAGATATGACGGTCTAGGTCAGTCACCTAGGGGTAAGGCGCAGGCATACTTTCTTGAAGCGGATCCCCTTACACAGTCTCTTAGGTTTGTTATTACACTCGGCTCCTCAAAGTAAACCCGAGGGTGTACCGATGCGAACTTTGTGGTAACTGTGACACTACTATCATTCAAGATTAGAAAGCCTGTGGAGGTGTGGTGATAGCAAACGGAAAAATGGAACATACATTCTCCAAACGGATCCCCAAAACTGGATGTTTAAACGTTAGAATACCTTAGCACTGTGAAGTTGAATTAAGTTGAATTAAGTTGTCTTGTATGTCAAATTTGTTGGCTGGTATCAGAGAGCGGAAACCTGAGCTGAAAGGGCCTTGTATCCGACCGGTGCATCGGGTCCAAGCTGTTACGGTTTCTACGATGATGTAGTGAATATGAGGGTGTAACTTAGGACAATGCTTGGTACTTGACCTTTGAGAGGGCAGCTCTTGCTGGCCCTTCTTATAGTCAATCCTGCGTGCTTCCATCTATTGTCTAACTTGCCATGATAACATAATGTTCTATCTATGCCCTGCCATGGCGAACAGCCGCATGCGGGGTCATGTAACAAAAAGAAACAAAAAAAAAACGTTCTATCTAAGGATATCCCTCAGCCACCGCCTCACCTCATTTAGAGGTCCATCCGGTGGCTCTGCTCCTGGAGGTCCATTCGGTGGCGTTGCTCCTAGAGGTCCGTCCGGTGGCTGATAACCATACTATCAGATCCTAGTACACATCTGTGCCTGACCCATATCTCATTGCCAAACTGTAGGTATAGGTTGATTAGGCCGAATTGTCACTAGCAGCTTTAAAGGTCTATGGGTGAATATCCCCTTCCCGGGCAGGCCTTGGCACTAGCGGTCATGAGTGTCATGATACGATATAGCGGATCTCTTTAGAAGCCCAAAGCCATGTTTTCTAAAAAGTATATTGAGTGGAGGATTACAAGAGATGCACCAGTAACATGAGGGAAGGGGTCTGGAGTCACGGAATGCATAGACTCGTATAGCAGGCTTCGAGGCGTGAACTACATGCAAGACAATAATAGAAAGAGATACATATATATGAGTTATGCACAACGTGCATAGACATTGGAACTACAAATAGTAATTGCAACATGGGCCAATAGTGTAATATTCCAAACGGCTGGGACCACTAGCCAAGGTCACTTCAGAATCCGCACTATCAACCGGGGCATTCATTCTACTATTGACCGCTCCGGCCAATCTTCAGTGGGCCGATTTCATGCCAGTGGTCCATACCGTCTATTTCGTGAGGATGGGAAGGATAGAAAAATTTTAATGATGTAACCAATGAAAAGACTTTGATATGTCATATCTCATATTTGAGATATATGTCTCGCATAAGTTTTCCTGCTCTCGATGCCCAAAGTCACGATTTTAATCCTGTCATCTATACATCGGTACATAGTAGTATAATTCGAAATTGCTGTCTCAAGTAGTCTCTTTATTCCGAATCTGATTGCGAATGATAAGGTCTCCAATAGCTCTGTTTCAGTGAGTATACTTAAGGTGTTCTAATTGAGGACAATTAAGCATGGAAAACCTTGTACAGTGGTTTGAAAGACTCACTTCCTCGGGTGGCTGCAAGCACTGTTAATTCGATAGCAGTGGTGTGAAGAAATTTGCTATGCATTGAATTGAGTTTCCATACCTCTGTACACTCAATGGCTTTTAGAAGTCTTCAGTAGAGTGGATTGCCTTTTCTGAGTCACCCAATTGCAATAGCATCTAAGTTTCACCTACACAATAGAGTTCTCAACCAATTTTTACTCCTCCACTGCGAACAGCTGCACGCAGAGTCATGTGATATAAAAAAAAAAAAAAAAAAAACACGTCCACTAGTAGTTCGTATCACATGACTGCTACGGGAGAAGCACATGCAAGATGCATAGCTCATCTCCGTCCAGCCTACTTCTCATCGTTCGTTTGACAGGGGGTCTCACCTAGTGGTGCACCAGTGCAAGTGCTGAGCGGCGGCATAACTCAGAAATCCTACAAATCAACTACGTGGCATCGTAGCACTGCTACTAAGAGCCGCAGCAGGGTTAGGTTGTGTGCCATGAAATAACATAAGATATTCGGCCTATGGTTTTTTTTGTTTTTTTTTTTTTTTTTTTTTTTTAACCCCGCATACAAGCTTCCAGCCTATGGCAGGGAATATTCGGCCCATCCGTGCCGTTCTCAGTATTGAGTTGGTTATGTGAATAAGGTGCAGCGGCGAAACCGTGCACACTTTGTTTGCTGTGTGAGCCACACAACATGGCAATAAGTAGGATATCTCCAGATAGTCCCAAAGGACAGTCCGACCAGTTCTTACTGTCCCTCAGGTTGCATAATAGAATGTACTGGTTGGTGTCGCTACGTGGTGGCATACACTAGGGCCTCCCAGCTCTGCCAGGAGACCGCCTGGCCACTCTCTTTCTTCTTGTTGTATCGCTCCTGCTTAATGCATTCTACCCCTACTCCCATGTGCAGCACACCTCTTCTCTGCTGATCTTCCTCCTCCGCATACTTCCACTCTTCTCAGTCCACAACTAGGTATAGTTTGCATTAGATGGTTGCGAAGAAAAACGACACTTGAAGAGGAAGGAAAGAAGGCAAGTTCGATAGTGTTATATAAAAAGACAAGGGTGGAGGTCGGAAAGGTTAGGCTAGGAGGGAGGTGGCTGAGATTGGAGGAATACGAGCCAAACCGGAAATAAGACAGGCTCAGGGTCCCAGTCCGAATACCATGTACTTAAATTTCCTTTTCTCTTAGTGTGACTATATATATCGCCATAGCCCACAGGGCGGCACGCGATTAATGAAATAAAAAAAAAAAAAAAATAGGTATAGTTGGTGACGGCTCGCGCACCCACTCTAAGAACCTGCCCTCCAGAAGCCTCCAGTGCACTTGTGAGAGCCTGGCTTGGCAGCGCTTCCAGCTTCTCTCTCCAATGATTGCAGCCCGATCTCGGACCGTATAAGGTCACCGCTTCAATTTACCATGCTGGTATATACCTGTCCCCGCAAGCGTAGACTCATACCCCACTGCGAGTGCCCCAGCCTCAAAAGGTTTTGACTCTCTCAAGCCGACTCTACCAGTGCTCATCGAAGCTGAGCTAGTAGCGATGTGTTGAGAAACTTAGTTCAAAATAATTGAAAAAGCGAATAGAAACTAGTTGTTCTCATAACATTACCTTTTCCTTTCAAAAAGCTTTGCACTTCCGGTGCCTCAATTGTGTGGATGTGTCTTTCGGGCACTCTACATGGTCGCATAACGCCAGTAACAGACCGCGATTTCAACCGGCTTCGTTGGCTGGCCGGTGAATACGGCATTGATGACCCGGTACCAAGATGACTTGTGCTTGGTCCGGCAGTAGACTTTGAGCGCCTCATCATGGATTTGTGTTGAGATGCTATATGAGCATTTATACGGCTGGTATCTCCCCTGGACTCAGGCCTGTTGACAATGGAGACATGATGTTGGTGTGCGGAGCACATGTGGGGAAATGTATTCCCGGTGGGTGGTGGCCGAAACTTCCCAGAGAATAGGCACTACGATTTATTTAGGCATTCATGAAATAATGGAAATCCACCTTGAGACATACAGGAATGCAACCTTTCCCAGATTTCATATCTGAGATAATAAAGTCCTCATATGAGGGTACTTCTAGTGGTCATAGGGGCTTCATTGTGTGTTTAGGACTTGTGCAAAACTAACTGTGTTCGCAGTTGCCTAGATTCCAAACACCTTTCATGGTGATGATGCCCCGCTTGAGTGAGAAGAGCAATGCAGGCGACATGACAATGACCGGTATTGGATCATTATCCTGCCCGGTGCGTGAGCTGTCCTCATGACATGGATACACGCCATCACCTGAAATTGGCAGAATTTCTTTCTTTTTTTTTTGGGGGGGGGGGGTCACATAACCCCGTATACAGGGTACCGGCCTATGGGAGGGAGAAATTGGCAGATTGCTGCGCTTCCTATTGGGCGTTCGCGTGGTAGGTGTACTATAAACCGTTTGTATGCTAGGTGGGTGCGGGGCTGTGGGTTCAGCCGCCGGTGATGCCTGGTGGGACGCAACGGCGCCTCTGGGTCGTCGATCCTGGGTGGGCAACGGAGGACAAGATAGCCTGGGTGGCCAACGGAGGACGAGATCCCATTGGTAGGGCGGACGGGGATGCGGGGTTCGGTGGTAGGTATGGCCTAGTCTCGTGGCATTGCCCACGGGTAGCTGAATGGGGGCGGCTCGGGTGGTTTGGCTTGTGTGGCCTTGCACGGACATGGAGCTATGGTGCCGGAAGTTAAAAGCGGACATGAAAATTGCGATACAACCAACCCATCGCAAAACCTATCAACAACCACAACATGACATGAATTAAGGTAAAAATATCAAAAATCGATAGTATTTGAGACGCTCTATCACTCTATGATTTTTTCATGGCGAAATCTTTATTCATTGTAAAACTGATAAGGTTCAAAGTTTTTTACTTTGTTAGTAAACCTGCCAGATGTTACATGCCAAGCCTCATACAAAAAATGGATTAGTCATCAAAGCCTCCCCTTCTCGCACCCGCCTGTAGCTCTAATATACATGATTTTCAAAGGCCTCTGTACCATATTGATGGCCATCTTTATATGCCTGCATAATACGGAGGCACTTATTATAATAACGCCAAATAGAGATATCTGAAATAGAAAAGAGAGTCTTGGGTATAGTTTCTCGTAAACCAGCTGAAGAATACTCACAGTTCTCACGAGTATATTTTTTTGCTACACCCAAAAATAGCTCTATAAAATTCAATTCACAATGAAATCGAGGGTAAAATAAAACAATATGCCCCTATGCCTCAATCATTTCTTGTAACTTACCCTTTTGCTCTCTGAAATCTCGCTCATTTGCTAGTAAACGATGTGCACAGTAGATTGCAACCGTGTAAGCAACCGTCAGAAGCTGAAAAGTGCGATTGCTCACAATTCTTACCAGCAAATTGACATATATGGTGCTGCTTACTAATGCAAGCTGGCAATGTTACAATATGTCCGCTCTTAACTTCCGGCACCATATGTAGCAGGGAACGGTTCTGCTGAGCAGCCGGACTTTTCATGAGCTAGGCCGACCGATTTTTTTTTTTTTTTTTTTTTTTTTTTTTTTTAATATATCAGTACTCGCATGCCGCCCTATGGGCAATGGTCAGATGGGCCGACCGAATACGCGCAGACCTACCGACCGACCATGACAGGAACTAGCAGCGTACCCGGCTTTATGCCTTCATGCACGCGCTTCCGCTTCTGCTTGTAACAAAGCAGCCCTCCCTTTCCTGCCCAGGACTATCCTGGTTGCTATATCTTGACGTTGCCATCGCTCGGCTGGGTTTCGTGTCATCTAAGAGATTTTGAGGCTATAATCAATACTAACTATGGGGCAAGATAACCCGGAATGTATATGTAAGATCCCCAATTCCCCGCGCTACGCGGGCGCAGCTATGGTAACTTGGGGTACAGTGGTAACATGGCCAGCGGAAAGGATAGCAAGGGCAACCACGGTGAGAGCTGTGGAGACTCTGGAGAGCTTGACCTGCATCGCTGGAAGGAGGTTTGGAAACCGAAAGTATGTCATGATGTTAGTTTGCAGGGTGTTGTAGTATTGAGATTTTTCCACAGCTCATTGAAACTTCAAATTGCTTTATTTGACATACAATCATAATAGACTCTAGAGCAGGGCCTTTCTCACACCCAGACCCTCTCCAGTTTAGATGCATAGACTGCTATCAATCTACCTTGAATTGGATCTTTACAGTAGGCCATGTGATCGAAACACTGATTGTAAGTGTACTCTGGGGCACCTAGGACTGGGACTGTAAAGTACTGCCTGTGGAATGCTACATCGGTAGAAAATGCTGACACAGTGCATCAAGAATGCATAACTGTGATACATATGCTATTGTTGCACAGGTCAATCAATTTGACTCTGAATCTGCATCCAGCTCACTTAAGTCAAACTCTCAGCAAATGCCAGGCGATCAAAAATGGGGCAGGTGGTCTGTGTAAGCACTAGCAGCAGAGTTACTTGTATATTATATGCTAAGGGTATAAAATTAGGTTTTATAATACTAGGAGTATACTAAGGTAAAAAACCAATTTTATAAAGTATAAAAGTAGCAAAAGTTAGAAGGCCAGAAAGTATAGAATATAACTATCATGAGGTGATAAGGTTAGGAATATATGGAACACTTAAGATGCTTAGAATATAAACTGTATATTGTGATACTAGGTACTATATTATGATACAACTTATTTTTTACTAATATAATATATATATATAAATATCTAATATAGTATATCAGTTATCTCATTAATAATATTATCTGTCACTTTTTAGGTATACAGATATATAAAATTAAATGTTATATAGTATGATATATATAAAATTGTATATGAAGTAGAGATGCTAAGACTTACTAGTCAGGTATTGAGATGCTGAGCTGTAATAGTAAGGTTGTTAAATATTAGTCATAGTTAGAAGAATATTAGAATGTACTAATATGTAAGATATATTTAATTGAGTAATACTATACCTATATATTAGAATACATTTTTATTATTACTAATATACTAATAATTCTATTATCTAAAAAGTACTAATATAATTTCTTAAGTATCTAACCTTTAATACAATTCTAATATCCAAAACTATACTAGTAGTAGATAATAAGAATCTTTGAACTTAATCAATCTTAGTAAAGTTTTTAATATAGTTTATAATAACTGATTATGATTCGTGATAGTTAGTTCTAAGAATTCTATCTCTTATACTATTCTTTTCAATCTTTTTTCTACTTTCTTAACTTTTTTTTATTTCTAAAACCTACTGCTTATATTACTACCTTATATAATATATTAGTATTAATTATTTAGGAAAGTAATAGTAGAAGAAGTAAGGATAAGAGGGGAAGAGAGACATATAATAGTTAGTATTGGAAATTAAAAGATAATAGGTATATATTAGAATAAAGAGGCAGATATAGAAGAGTAGTTAGATATGATTAGATAGACAAACATATTAATTAAGGACTGTAATAGCTACAACAAGTAGTAGTTAAATAAGTAGGACAAATGGAGAGAGAGACTAAAGTACAGAATAGAGACTTAAGATATAAGATAGGAATAAGAAAAGTAGTAAGAATATGAATAAGGACAGTAAAGAAAGTATGGTAAATAGTGTTACTGGACCTAGTATTTGTAAGAGACAAAGAGTAGAGTCTGAAAGGAGTAATATAGATTGCAGGTATGAACTATGTAATAATAGTAGGTATACTGGTAATAGAGTAGAAGCTAGTAGAGAGAACTATTAGAGTAATAGATTGGGAGAAGTGGAAGAAGTTTATAGAAAAGTAGGGAAACAAGGAGCTGAGAGAGAGTATAGATATATATATGGTTTTAAGAATATTAAGTAAGATATTCATAAAAGAGACTCGGATATCAGAGAGATTAAAGAAATAGTTTAATAGAGAGGTAAAGGAGAAGAGGAAGAGAGTAAGATACATACTGTGGAAGGGTAATGGGTTCGACATAAGAACCAGGTCTTTTTTTTTTTTTTTTTTTGTCACATGACCCCGCATGCGGCTCTTCGCTATGGCAGGACCCCTGGGTCTAAACCCTCAAAGCCCGGAGGCAGGCTTTTCTAGCCACCGCCTCCTCTACAAACGAAACTCTCAACCCCCTCCCCGCCCCACCTTCCCGGGGCAATTGAGATAACTACATCATGCTTCCGCCGCCATCTTCATACAAACGAAAGATTCACCCCCTCCCCTTACACCTTCAGAGACCCAAAAAACTCCTCCAGTACATCCACTGCCTCCCCATTCTCTTGCTTCTCCACCCACTTCTTTTCGTCCGCATCCTCCCACTTCTCCCACCCTTCCGGGTAGTCCACCCCGTCACACCTGAATGCCAGGTGGTCTGCCGTCTGTCTCTGGCCACACTCACACCTGCTCCCCTCCTCCGCCTTCCCTATTTTGATCTCCCACTCCTTCCCCATCCCCTTACCCGTCCTCAACCTGGTGAAGGCAGTGGCTGCTCCTCTGCCCCACCTCATCACCGAGCCCCCTCCATACCCCACTTCCCTCCTCTCCGCTGTGCGCAGTTTTTTCCACTTCTGGCGCAAACCTCCTTCTGTCACCACTGACTTCCCTATCCTGTCCGCCGCCTTTTTTGCTTCGACGTCCGCCGCCTCATTGCCGGCAATGCCAATGTGTGCCTTCACCCACATCAACTTGACGTCCCCCCCCTTCTTCTTCCTCTCCGTGATCATCTCCATCACTCTCTTCAGGTCTCCGGTCCGTGCTTTGCCTGTCCTTCCCGCCTTCCTCACCGCCGCGATTGCTGCCTGTGAGTCGGTTAGGATGACCAGGTTCACCGGTGCCGCTACCGCTTTCTCTATCCCCTTTCTCATCCCCTTCACTTCCCCGTCCCACACCGTCGCTCCCGTCCCCATTTCTTCTCCCCCTCCCCCGTCCCACTTCGAGAACCAGGTCAGAGGCGAGGAGGTCGCTGAGAGATCTGATAAGAGAGAAGAAGAGGAAGACGTGGGAGGACTGGGTGGAGGAGGAGAGGGTCACGTCACCTTGGGACATATTCCGTTTGGCCAGGGACCCGTTCAGAGAGAGAGAGATGATGGACATAGCGGGGTCGGAGCAGCAGGTGGCGGAGAAATTGACAGAGAGGCACTTCATCGCGGAAGAGAGAGAGGAAACCGAGCCGATGAGACCCGGAGGACTGCTTATGGAAATTTTTTTTTATTTTTTTTTATATCATTACTCGCTTGCCGCCTGTCAGGCTTTTTTTTTTTTTTTTTTTTTTAATTTCACGTGACCCCGCTTGTAGCTGTTCGCCATGGCAGGGCCGCCTGTCAGGCTATGGCGAGGTCTGCTTATGGAAAGGGAGGTCGCAAGAAGGGCCATAGACAAGGCACTGTCAAAGACGAAGTCGAGGTCGGCGCCGGGTCCGGACGGAATACAGTACGGATTACTAAAGATGTTGAAGGGGACAAAGCTGTTCGAGGCAGTGAGGGAGCGGATTGTGGATTACATCAACGGGGAATATAACCTGGGGAGGGGGTTCAATGTGGTGATGATGAGGAAGAAGGGAAGCCGAGGGACTCCCCATCGAGTTGGAGACCGATCACGTTGCTAAATACGGTGTCAAAGTTGGGTCAGAAGGTGGTGGCGGACAGAATCCAGAGATATGACTCGTTGTTTTGCGAGTCACAACTAGGGGGGAGGCCGGGAGGGGGCGGAGGATCTTCAGAGACAGACGTTGAAGGAGATAGACAAGAGGTTGGGCGAGGGGAGTGGGTGGCACTGGTTGGCGACGATATAAAGTCGGCGTTCAACCACGTGAGGAGGGAGAGGGTGGTGAGGCGTATAGAGAAGGTAGATCGGAACGCGGCTGCGTTCGTGGATAATTTCTTGAGACCTACTAGGTGTGAATTATCGTGGGATGGGAAGAAGAGAGTGGAGTTCACAATGACCGACGGAGCTCCGCAAGGGTCGCCGATATCGCCGGTGTTGTTCTTGGTGGGGGTGGCTACGGTGGCCGAAAAGACGGAATGCGAGGGAGTTCACGAAGGTCTTATGTGGACGATTTCCACAGCGTGATCTCGGACAGGAAAATGGGGGGTTTGAAGAAGAAGATCAGGGAGCACAGACAGGCCCTGCGGAAGGACGCAGAAGAGGAGGGTTTCGAGATGGACAAAGAAAAAGAGGAAACGTTGCTGGTGGGGGTGAGAGGGCCAACATACCGATTGGTAGGACTGAGGGTAGACTGGGAGTTGAAGTTCAACGAGCACCAGAGGCATAGACTGAGTTTGGGAAAGGCCTGTGGGCAACGGCGGCGAGGTTGCCGAAGTTAGCCCCGGCGAGGAGGAGACAGCTGTACACGGGGGTGGCGAGGACAGTGGCGATGTGGGGGGCGTGGGCGTGGTACGAATACGCACATGGGGCACCAAGAGAGAAGAAGATAAGAGAGCTTAGAGAAGTGGCAATACGCGGTGGCGAGGAGCATCACCGGAGCGCCATGGGGGACGAGGCGGGACGTGGTGGAGGGCCTCTCCAACCTGGAATCGGTGGAAACGTTCGTGAGATGGGAGTCGACGAGGGTGGAGGCCAGGACGCTGAGATTTGAAAAGGAGAGCCTTGAGGAGAGAGGATGAGGAGAAGGAGTACCTGAGGGGATCACTGACACACGGGGCGGAGTTGCCTCTGGCAGAGCTTCCATCGTTACAGCGAGGGGCGGAGAAGGAAGAGTGGGAGAGGCACATAGCCAGAATACCGACGAGGGTTGGACTCCAGTATCTACGGACGGGAGTGTGAGAGGGGGTAAGGCAGGGGCGGGAGCATGCTGGGGAGCGAAGGCGGAAAGCGTGGTATCTGGGAGAAGAGGCGACGGTGAACGACGCGGAATTGGTAGCGATAAGTGAGACGATGGAGAGGGTGGAGGGGGAGCTGCTGATACTGACCGACTCGAGACACGCCATCCGGGGGATGAGGGCCGTGGCGGGAGGAGACCCGGCACACGATGGCGCCACACGCAAGATGAGAAAAGCATGGGAGACGAGGGTGGGGAGGGGCGACATGGACGTAGCGGTCATGTGGGTGAAGGCACATAAGGGGATAGAAGGAAATGAGAGAGCAGACAGGATAGCGGGGTGGGGCACGGCGTTACAGTACAAGTCTGAAGTGGTTACAGAGGCGGGCCAGAGGCAAAGGGCGAGGAGGGAGAGAGCGGAGGAGAGGAATAGACTAAAGATTGCATACAGACCGCTGGAAAGAGCGGGTAGGGAGATAGGTCGACTGGCAGGCCTGTTAGGGGGGAAGGGCTTGAGGGCATGGAGGTGGCAGATCGGGGAAGGAGACGGCCCAGAGTGCAGATGGTGCGGGGAGAGCGATGAGACGACAGATCACCTGTTGGGGGGGTGCAGAGTGTGGAGGAGGAGGTGGCCGGGAGGGGAAGAGCATATAAGGTGCCCACCAAAGAAGAGAGAAGGAGGGAGAGATCCGATTGAGGAGCTGCTGACGATGCTGGGGGAGTGAGAGAAGACCCTCCGGGGGGGGGGGGGGGGGGGGGGTGGCGGGGGGAGTTTATTTAATGAGTCATCCATGTTACATAATTGTCTAGCTACAAAATCGCCATAGCCCGTAGGGCGGCCTGCGATCAATGATATAAAAAAAAAAAAAAAAAAAAAATAGTGCTGATTATGCCTTCCTGTATTCGGCAGGTATTGCCTGTTCTTAGTAGCTATTTCCTTTCAGGTTTAAATCAATAGGTTAGTTAATACTGCTAGAGCTGTGCTAGCACCAATTACATATAACTGCCCCTAGTCCTCAAAATTGTGTAGGGACTCTTCAGAAAGACTCTGAAAACTTGACCTTGGGAAAACGAATCGCAAACTTCTGAATTCTGTACAATGAAGGTGATATTCTTTCTCAGGTGGTCCCGAGCTTCGCTTTGGTGTAACTTACGTCTTCCGCATGTGCCCGGAAGGTTGTCTTCTTCCAAGCGTTCGTTCTGTAGAAGTAGTTGTCAGTGCAGATCGCGGGTTACCCGACCCGTTTGCGCACCCTAATCTGATTGTGATTCTGATTCATTATACATTAAATATCATGGGCACCTAGTGTGAGTCGAGTCGGTGTCGAGTTTTGCAGCGTATGGACATACTCGGCTCACACCGACTCAGTCACGCCGTACACACAACTCATACCGACTCACTCGGCAGCCGAGTCGGGTACATTTTACGGCGTGACAAACCGACACGCCGTACATACAACTCATACCGGCTCACTCGGCAGCCGAGTCGGGTACGTTTTACGGCATGACAAACCGACCCGAAAACCGACTCACTCAGAAAAACCGACTCACAACTCACACCGAGTGCCAACGCTAGCCTAGTATTGAATTCTAATTTACTCATTGGCACTTCTTTGTGACCAGATATAACTAGGAGAATCAGGTCACTTCATGTAACGGATGTGGTAAACGCAGAGAATTACCATCCGCCAGGTCAAAAAGACACTTGACTAGCGATACTCGCTACTCTCCTGCGTAGCCTATATAGCACATTCCGCGACTGCGACGCCGGCACCAGGCTGTCGCCTATCACCTACGTCGCATATGCACATATTGTGCGCGCACCCACCAACCGCCCGCCCTACGGTTGCGGTGAATCCGTAACACTATATTTATAATTATACCTACTATATTTAATAATGCCTTCAGAAAAAAAGAAGATAGTACAGCATTATAATGCCTATCTGAGAAGTGCATCAGCAAAAAAAGTTTTTTCCGGCCGATTGCGCCCGGTGCACTGGGCGCATGAGGCGCTCCTGACGTAAACTGAAGCGCCTAGGCGCTGACTCTCTTTAAGCTTGCATTGTGGGCGCACCTATTTTTTGTGTGCGTAACTGCTATTAACTTCACCGTTTCAAGCGTCAGCATGCCGACCATGAGCATTCTGAATGTAGCTAGCGCAAGGCATTCCGTCCATGATGTACGGGATATTGTGGTCCTCGCCCATGATGTATTTGATATTGTAGCCCTCACCCATAGTATAATACAATCGCTTATTGCGCGCTTGCGCTTATTCTGCTTCCCGTGTACTTCCAAAATATGCAACATGCAACTCATAAATTTATTAAATAATGATTAAAAATATCTACAAAAATGTCTTTCTAGTGCACCTCCATGCCCACCGCGCCCACCTGCCAAAAAAAAAAAAAAAAAGATGCCTGACTATAGACTTGCCATCAAAATCACGCCGTCAAGTGGATCCTCCTGTAGCTGTCAGACTGAGCTCATTCTGGCGCCCTGCCATGGCGAACAGCTACAAGCGGGGTCACGTGATAAAAAAAAAAAAAAAAGAGCTCATTCTGGCTGATCTCGCGCCGTCGAGAGGGGTCTGGCATACCTTTGGATAGAGCTCATTCAGCAGAGCTTGCGCCGTCAAGGGCGTCAAATTCGGCTCATTCTGCAGCATATCGCGCCGTCAAGAGAGCCCTGCCATACCTGTTAATAGAGCTCATTCTGCTGTATCTCGCACACCGTTGAGAGGGGCTGCCATACTCGTTGAATTCACGCCGCCGCGTGGAAAGAGTTATAGCTGTCAGATTCAGTTCGTTAAAGAGAGCCTGCCATACCTGTAAAATATGTGCTGCAATATTCGCGTCAACAAACACGCTCTCAGCGCGTGAGCACGTTGTGCAGGTGCGGCCGCACGCCAGTGAACTTGACGTAATGAGAGGAATTCCGGCAGTGTAAACAGGCAACCTGGAAATGTACTGATCAACAGCCCATCATGCCCATATAATACTACTGGGATCTGCCAGCCGACCATGTGAATAGCAACCAGCGGCTGTAGTGGCCGACCCAATAAGCGGCCCGATGAGTGGCCCATTGGCAGCCTCATGAGTGGCCTTTGCAACGGCGTAAACTTCGTCTCAATTGAGCAATGTCCTAAGAGGACATCTTAGGCATGTTATGATATTGCCAGATTCAGCTAATTGACCGTCCTGGAGATATTGGGCATATCAGGCGCATTAAGCATATATTGAGCGCACGTATGAGATATTGGGCGTATTGAACATACGATTAGTTTGAGTGCATACATGAGAGATTGGGCACATTGGGCACATTGGGCATATTGGACATGTTGAGTATGTTGAGCGCGCATTTCTCACTAGTATATTGAGTATAATAAGTAAAACTGGGATGCCGACAACTGTGAAATGCGTGATGAATGCTCATGTGCGCGCTCAACATGCTGGAGATACCCAGTATTTCATACACGCCCTCAGTATGCATAAGAAACCTGATATGCCTAACATCTTCAGTGTGGTCAATTCTCTGAATCTGGCAATATCACAGCATGCCTAAGATGCCCTCTTAGGACACCGCTCAATTGACACGAAGTTGCAAAGGCTACTCGTCATTACGCCGCTCATTAGACTGCTCATTGGCCTGCTTATCGGGCCGCTTATTGGGTCGGCCACTACAGCCGCTGGTTTTTTTTTTTTTTTTTTTTTTTTTTTTTTTTAATATCAATACTCGCTTGCCGCCCGTGGGCTATGGCGAGGGTTTATTATAAACGAAGAATAACGAAGTCAACCTCTCAACTAACTACTACTAACACAGCCGCTGGTTGTTACTGTTACTCACAGGGGTCGGCTGGCAACCTCCAGTAGTATAATATGGGCGTGATGGGCTGTTGATCAGTAAACTTCCAGAGTGCTGGTTGACACTGCCCTCAGCTGCTGACGCGCTAAGAACGTGTTGTTTACAGGTATGGCAACTGCCACTCGCAGCATGAGCTCAACTTCACAGATATGACAGTCCTGCATTGACGGCACGAGACATGGCACCATGAATAGGTATAGCAGGCCCTCTCGGCGGGGCGCAATATGCTACAGTATGAGCTCGATTTGCAGGTATGGCAGGTCCCTCTCAACGGCGCGATATGCTGACATGAAATTAACTTAACAGGTACGCCACGATGGTGCGAGATGTGGCAAGATGAGCTGAATTTGACAGATATGGCAGCCTCTCTCGACGGCGCGCGAGATGCAGCAGAATGAGCTCTATTAACAAGTATTTTTTTTTTTTTTTTTATATCAATACTCGCATGCCGCCCAACGGGCTATGGCGAGGGATTAACAAGTATGGCAGGCCCCTCTCGACGTTGCGATATGCTGCAAAACAAGCTCTTCTAACAGGTATGGTAGGATCCTTTCGACGGTGCCAGAGACAGCAACATGAGATTAATAGGTAGGACAGGTTCGCTACAACGGCGCGAGATATGGCACTATGAGCTGAATTGTAGCTCTTCCTGCTGGCTTGAGATGCATCATAGCGAGCTGTGGCAATGTGGGCTATATTTACATGAAAGAGCTAGATGGGTCGGGCGATAGATGATGGTATGGCATGGTAGAATAATTAAATGGCACCAGTATATAGATCAAAATAGTTAGCAATAAATAATCAGTTGTTCACTGCATATGACATAGCATGTACAGCGTGAATGGCATTACCTGTGTATAGGTCCCTATGCGACTATGAGAGTAGGCATGCCCGGGTTTTAAGAAGTATCATCAATTACACCCTGGGCGGGGAAAGTGATTTTGGTTCCACTGGGCGCAATAGAGCACAATAAATGGTTTAATTATACGTTGAGCATGCGATACAAGTTTTTCAATCCGCCGGGAGCTATGGGCGCTCAGGGCAAATTGGCGCGCCCAGGGCGGGGTGATTACGCCCGGCGGAAATATTTTATTTGCTGATGTGTGATTAAGAAGTATGCTTCGGAAAAGGAAAATAAATAAATATAAACAATAAAGTAGAGCCATATAGTATTACCAAATACATTCCGGTATTCCGCAAATCATCTTCCCTCAATATTTACAATAATAGAAAAATGTTTTCTAATTAGAAAAGGTTAAGGACAAAATAAATGCAAAAGTAAATATAGTAGTAAATAAGTAAGGAAAAAAGTTATTTAGTTCTGCTGCATAACCTCAGGTAATACTTGAAGCTGTAGTGAACAAAGATTCATTGCAGCTGGTTGCTGCGTTTGAGAACAAAACTTTATTTGGTCTTTATAGAAGGGAAGTAGGGTAGCCGTTGATATTGCATTAGGAGATAAATTTGATGATTGGACCAACCGACTGAACACAAGAGGATTAGGAAGTGATATCGCCGCTTATTTAGTTGTTGGTCGGAGGCAAGCCGCGTTGGCGGAGGGTCTTGTAGAATTGGGAGCTCATCAGAAGGTTCCCTATTGGATTCCAATTGACGATTATGGGGAGGATTCTCTTGGTCGGATTCCCTACTGGATTCCCATTTACGTTTACCAGAGGAATTTCGCTTAGGAGTTGGTGGGGGACAGCTAGGGTACAACTGGGGGTCGGTAATTTCTTGGAGACTCGTTGGATTTTTTTGTAATGGAGGGAGTATAGAGTTTTGGAGGTAGCAGTTACAGATATTATGCAAGTATCTTGCTGGTGGGGAAATTGTAGTGAGAAAAGGATCAGTGTTGAAGGGGCCTCTTATATTTGATTACATACTAACTAATATAATTTTTTTTTATGTGAGATTTCCATCTAAACTAGTACTAATTTTACTAATTTAGCTTTTTTCTACAACAGGGAGGAATGGCAGAAGATAAAAGTTAGAGCCTGACAACGTTGGCTACACAAAATTCCGATTTACAACCAAAAATTCTGATTTACAATCAGCCTTGCAGCGTGCAATAATTCAGGGGGGTATCGAGTCTAATAGTTACCACCATCATACTATAATTTTTGGGGGGTCATATAAACCCGCATTCTGTGAACGGGGTGGGGGAGGGCTCGGGATCTTTCCTTATTTGTGCATGATCAAGTTGTAATATTAGTAGTACATTTGACTCCCATTTTGGTTGTGTTTTGGGCCACTATTGTTATCGCATTCTTTTTTGAATTATAGCCTCCTTTGCCCATGATAACAATCGCAAAATTGTTATTGGCTCAAGGCCATAGATGTAATTCAGAGTTATGTCTACCCACTGTCGTGGATTATCTCATGCTGCATGACCATTTACCAGGATTGTCAGTTAAGGATCCAAACATGTTCGCTCTCAAAATAAAATATACTAGCGGTGGTCATCAATTATCTACGGTAAGGTAAGGTGGAACATTCATACATTTCATATCCCTGTACGTCTAGCCATTTGCGGCTGGCAATTGATGACCGGTCCAAAATGCAAAAAAGCTAAGGCTTGCACTCTGTAATTGTAGTCCATTCACCCCTACCCCGCATATCAACACAACTACAAATTCGTAATTCCTCGTGTAAGCCAAAAAGCGTCAATACAGAAGAAAATAGCATTGATAGACTCTTCATTATCTTCCGCAGTTAGACCCCATCCAGATCTCTCTTGTAGAGCCTTACACTCCCTCTATGACCTCTTTACATTAGTCATTTTATCTCCTATCTTTTTGACCATAATATGATCTTTTTTTTTTTTTTTTTATTTCATTAATCGCATGCCGCCCTAAGGGCTATGGCGATCTATAATATGATCATCTGCAGCAAACTCTTGGTCTTTAACATTCTTATGCTAGGCCGCTTGCTTGCCTCTCAATAGCTCTTGGTTATCCTCCATCCAAGCGACTAGTCGCTCAAATTCCTCCTTCGTCCTGGGTTTAAGGGGATTACACTGACATGCCATGGCAGAATAAAGGAGTAAGATAGGGTGACTTATTTGCAGTGGATTGGTGATGTCTACGGTGCGGTGCGGTGCAGTGCGGTGCAGTTGCAGTGCGGTGTGGGGTAGCTTTGAGTGGGGGCAGTTTGAGGCAATTCTACGATAAGGTACGTGGTTTTCCAAAAAGTACAGGACTATTTCGTGCCGTAGATTTTTCAGAAATGTACAGTGATAACGTACCTTACCTTACATTTCAGGGCGAAACATAGCCAATGAGCGTTGTTGCCAAGACGCGGAAAATGTACGAATGTTCTAGGCCGTCGGGGACGACAAACTCTACTATGGGTAAAAAAAAAAAAAGTAAGTAAAGAGAAAAAAAATAAGTAAAGAACTCAGTAGTGGTGGGCGTATAGTCCCGGAAAAAGTGCAATAGCCAGGCACCGTCGGGGACGTAAAACTCTACTTACCTTACCGTAGATAATTAATGACCACCACTACTGAGTTCTTTACTTATTTTTTTTCTCTTTACTTACTTTTTTGTTTTAACCCATATTTTCTTTACTAATTTTTTTCTCTCTGTTATTTATGTATTTTTTTGATTTAGCTTGTCAGATGTATATTTCAACAGACTCTGTACGTCAAATTCCTCTGCGACCACAGAAGACAAGGGAAGAGCTCGATTGGAGAGATAAGGTCTAAGATCAGCCGGGCAACTGGCACACGGACAGGATTGAGGATTTGGGCAAGGGGCAGTTAATACTTGATTACGTACAAAATATTCCATCTCTTATTTGAGGCCTGCTTTATCTTTTTGTGAAACATAACTATGCATCCATTATGAGTATGCGTAAGGCAAGGGTGTCTGCCAGCCCAAGGAGGTTATTTTTTTGTATCAGTACTCGAGGGGCTACAACGAGGTAAATACATATGAAATCAGGAAGGTGGATCAAGTCAGATATTAATGTCATGCACACTTGATTTTATCTTTGTAATATAATTTGTGATGATATTGCAACCCCTAAATAACACCGCGGCTTTTATCTTCTGCTTCCGCCAAGCTAGAAGACCAATGACATCATGCACAGCCTGAGCAAGTGCGTCACGATGCACTTCAATCCCCTTCGTCCTGATCGTCCAACCTCCCCTGCCATCACCCCCTAGACCTTTACCAACCTTGCCGTGTGATGCTGCCATGGCATACTACGTGAATGCTACAAACCATACAAGGACATCAATCTTGCAGACCCAACCAATCATGCAGCCAAAGGGTGGAAGAAAAGGGTCAAGGCATTTTAGCAAGCGAGTTAGGATGGATGATACGGAACTCGGAGCGAAGATTCAACAGTGGAAAGAGTTTTTGTTCAGTCATTGTCGGTCACACCTGCCGTCCCCGTCTTTGTCCTACCAATGCCTCCTGATGCCCTAGATCGACATGAACCGAAGAATATGATTGGGGACTTCTATCAGCGGAGTGGAGGTGACATATAACCCTATGAAGCGCCCTGCCTTGGCGAGCAGCTGCGCGCGGGGTCACGTGACAAAAAAAAAAAAAAAAAAAACCCCTATGAAACACTATTACAAAAAATCAAATAAATAGATATCACTTCGTAATATGATTCTTCATTGTCCAATCTATTTATTTTAGTTGCGGTTCAAAGCGTTGAAGTTGGTATGCAATTTCACTCTGCGTACAGATGTCCTCAACCATAAATGTAAGAACCCTGTTTGGTGCTCAATTCTGCTGATAGCTAGGAACATGACATTTTTCTAGGCCCCGAAGCAAATTATTCACGGAACAGGTAAGAAGGGCGAGTAAGGTTGGCGGGGACCCTGACAGCAGTGAGCGGCACGAGCCGAGCCAGCTCCGAGCCAAGATCATTCTCTTGACAGCTCGCTAAAATGCTTAGCCAGTGCAAGGTTGCATAAACTGTAAATTCCTAATATAGTAATAATTAGAGACTGGGAGCTCATTCTGACCAACCAACAACTTCGAAATGTATGAACTGTGCGGTCCTAGACTGGACGGGGTCCAAAGGCATGAGGAGGATGATCGGAGACCGGATATCGAGGGTGATCAGAGAGGTACTGTAGTTCACCACTTTCCCGGACACACCACTTTCCCGGACACATTTACCACCAAAACTGCGCAACTTTCACACTCAATATCTCAACAACCATAACAGCATTTGTGAATGCGCTTTGTATAGCTATTAGACAAACTGTAATTCTTGCTATCTAGCACTTTTTCTTCATCAAAAATTGTGGGTGCAAAGGGATTATGGCTTGTCGCATTTTTGTTGGAAGGCTTGGCATTTATTTATATGGGATCTCCATACAAAACGTTCATAAGACTTAAATATAGTCCTACTCTTCAACGCTAATTACAATAGCTATGATAGTATATGTCCAGAATCACCTGAAGAGTTATAGTAAGGTGCTGCATTTAGTTTACTTTCATTTGTTGAATTGTAGAGTTGTTGTACAACTATCTAGTTTCTTATACAAATGGTTTCTATGGGAAATATGAATATTGTGAATGATTTCACAACCACTACAGGTATTACCTAACTACGTTGCTCATAGTTTCCAACTGAGTGATCCTATTGAATGTGAGTGTCTGAGCTTTTTTCATGAATTGATTGCATGTGTAGCATGCAGAATTCGGGGGCGGTGACATTTGTATGGAGATCCCATACAAATAAATGCCAAGCCTTCCAACAAAAATGCGACAAGCCATAATCCCTTTGCACCCACAATTTTTGATGGAGAAAAAGTGCTAGATAGCAAGAATTACACTTTGTCTAATAGCTATACAAAGTGCATTCACAAATGCTGTTGTGGTTGTTGAGATATTGAGTGCGAAAGTTGCGCAGTTTTGGTGGTAAATGTGTCCGGGAAAGTAGGGTGTCTGGGAAAGTGTGTGAACTACAGTAAGGCTCCTTTTGCGCAAGGCAGCCACGGGCTCCTTCAACGCTCTAAAGTGCAACTAAAAAAATTAGATAAAATTAGTTTCATGTCATAATATGATAGATCAGACAATGAAGAATAAAGGTACGAAGCGATATCTATTTATCTGATTTTTTGTTATAGTGTTTCATCGAGTTAAAGATCGGGAATTTTATAAGGAGAGTGTTACGGGTTTCACCGCCACCGTAGTGTGGGCGGCTGGTGGAGCGTGCGAAAAATGCGAAAAATGTAAGCACATATGAAATGCATATATGTGACGCAAGCGATATGCGCGCCGACGCTGGTAGGCTTCGCACCCACATAAATGAGTGCTATATGAGCTATGCAGAGGACTACTTAGTAGGTATCGCTAGTCAAGTGTCTTTTGGCCTGGCGGAGGGTAACTCTCTGCGTTTACCACCTCCGTAATAGAGAGGGGTCATAAATGTCGCCCTTTAGTAATTACCAAATATAGTATAGCATATAGTAGTCTAGCTAAAAATGGAAGCCGCTAACTATAAAGGGAATGGAATTTGTACTCAAGTACTAGTACATCTCTTATGCAATACCCCACTACTTAGTTTTATGTTGTGTGCGACTGATACAATAGATATATATATGTTCTGGCCCACCGACGAACATTTTCCGGTTCGCGAACCTGCCAGCCGATTCGTGAACCGGCCGGCCCAGTGAAAAACATGGTGTTTTTCACGGGGCCAGCCCAGCCACAAACACCTGGCCCAGCGGCGAACATGAATGTAGCTCGATGTACCTATATGTAATATATATACTCGCTAATTTTTTTTTTTTTATATATCATTACTCACATGCCGCCTTGCAGGCTATGGCGAGGGTTTAGATACATGAATGATAATCAACGGAAAAATAAGTAACAGATAAGGAGATAAAGTGAAAATATGACCGGTTACTCCGCCGCCCAGTCCATCACCTCCGTCAACGTTCTCTCCCCCCCCTATATAATTTAATGTAATAGTGATCTATCATACAGCCAGCTAAGCAATTTCCACAGTCTCCTATCCCCCTATGCAGTCATCTATGTACAAACAATAGTACTTTTTTTTTTTTTTTTATATCATTACTCGCATGCCGCAGGATGGGCTATGGCGAGGTATTTATTAAAGAAAGAAAATTAACCATCACTAAATACATGTGGTGCCCGCAATACTCATACATGGTGCGGGTAGAATGTACACACTGGTCAATACAGCCTATTTCCTCCGTCTGTCCGGCTCGTATTGAGTGGTCCTCAACCATTTCCCACCTAACCTAACTCTGTCTACGCCCGTCGCTGCCTCCAAGTACACCACGACCGAGCTGGTCATTTTTCCTTCTTCCAGTAGCGCGGTCTTTCGTCTCAGCCACCTTATCCCCACGGTCTTGCTTAGCCTATCATTCCCGGACTCCAACCATTTCCAGACCTTCCCTAAATATACATCACTATGTTCACTCTCATTCTCCTGGTTAGTACATTGACCAGCATTGCTTTTATTACAAGAATAAGAACATTTAACCTTTTGACATATGCATGTACAACGAAGAGAAGAACAGGTACCTAGACAAGAACATGAAATTTTGTCTTGACAAGTTTTATCATGATGAGGTTGCTTAAAGTGGGTACTTGGCACTTGCAGGGCTCTTATTATCTACTGTTTCTGGTAATACAACCACCAAACTTTCCATTCTTGGCATCAACACAATCCCTGTTACTGCCACAATATAATACCAGAATGGCGGAGGATTCCGGAAATCTCTACCTATGAAGATAACACTCCAAAATTTCACTTAGACTAAGAAGAATACTAGAAGCATATTTAGTAATTTTCTTCTAGTGTTTCGGTTAACAATAATTTAGTTATGATTACAAATTGGTATTCTTAACTATAGCAGTCTAGAAGCGTAGTGAATTAATTAAACTGTATGTATTATCTTCTAGTATGTGGGTAAGAAGTAGCAACTTATCACCGACAGCAACTTTCAAGTGGCAACTTGTAGGTGGCAACTTGTCAGTGGCAATAGAGCTGTGCTAGCATACAGTAACTGGCTTATCAATTAACGCTGGTAGCAGAATGTTTCTCTATACTCAATCACTGGTAGTACGTAGAGGTACCTAGTGGTACTTGTACTAAACCAGTATTCGTCGGTGGGCTGGCCCATTCGCGAACCGCAATGTTCGTCGGTAGGCCAGAACAGCCACTAGCGAGAATTCATTAAAAAAGCGAAGTACCTAAATACATGATTGTGTGAAATATAGAATGATACATCATACTGATGCAGTAGAAGATACAGTGATACAATCTTGAGTCTCATTATGCTCCACACTCTCTGCCCGGGCCCGCTTCCACTGCCTTTCTGCCATTTCAGCTCCTGTCAAGGTACAACCAGCTGCTTTTCCTTTATTTTTACGTTGGGGCAATGTGCTGGAAGATACGGCTGTAATTCAAAATAAAGATCGGCTGTTATAGTATGCTTTAGGATTCAACTGCATTCCTTCTTCTATACAAAGGTGTAAGGACATATTGTAACTCAATCCTGCTCGCCTATGCTATATAGCATCTCCTACTGCTTGCTGATAATCAGTATTGCGATGTTTATACTGGATATATATTAACGGATTTGGTGCCAAAGGATGAGTATGGATTTTATCTGATGTCGCAAGCACCCAAGTACCTGTTCCACTATCTATATCTACTCGCAAATTGATAGATATTGCCCATAGACATTCTTTGGCTTGTGTGTTGGTCTGGCATCTGCGCTGTACTATATATCTTATATAGTACTGAGTTACATCCCTCTTGGCGTACACCGAACCCCTGTCAAATTGACCTTGGCGACAACTGCGAATGCCATCTTATATCTTATATAGTACTGAGTTACATCCCTCTTGGCGTACACCGAACCCCTGTCAAATTGACCTTGGCGACAACCGCGAATGCCATCTTATATAGTACTGAGTTACATCCCTCTTGGCGTACACCGAACCCCTGTCAAATTGACCTTGGCGACAACCGCGAATGCCATATCAACGTACTATACCCAACCGGACAACGATCGACCATTGCATAACGCTCGGCGCCCAGAGATACCTACGGATATTGAACAAAAACGGCCAGTCCGGCAACCCATTATTCCAGCACATCATGACTTCGACTATAGGTAAATACAGCACGCTAAAGCTAATGTGATGACTACATCGTACAGAAACAAAAATTCAATGCTCCACAGTCAACATAATCTCCATACCATATAGTTAGACCCCCCCCAATAGCCTCCACCACTATACCCACTACCAGAGGACTCCAGTGATATGCCTATATTGCTAATTCATACTCCCAATTGCCTTTCTGAATTCCATGGTCAGTTGAAGCCATAGGCTAACGTATTGGGATAGGGTACGTACCGTATAATGACAGAAATGACATGGCACGTTCAATTCGCTGCAAATCAGCCCCCTCGGCATTAAATTTCCTCTGGCGTGCTGCCCTTGATATACGTATACGCCCGCCACCACGTTTAGGCCCTTGCCCTGTACCTGCCCGTGAATTCTCTGCAGTTCTAGGATTTGCCTGCTGCTCTGCAGCCTTCTGCGCTTTGGCAGCTTTTCGCTCTGCTGCTTTGGCAGCCTTTTCGGCATCTTCAACCTCCTTGCGCGCAATACGAGCTTTCTCACGTTCAATATAGGCGCGATCGAGAGTGCGGGGGCCCTGAATTTGCTTAGTTGAACGCGGCTTCACAGTCTTACCATTACGCAGCTGTTTGAGCGTCTCGGCATTTGGTTCAACTATACGATGCCGTACAAGCTTGCGCTCAAGGTAATCACGATAATTGTACACCACCGCACGGGTATTTGGCGTCAAGTCCAGTTGTGATAGCTCGGTGCGGAGGGTAGCTACCTTCATAGGGGTATTGGTAGGCTCTAGTTCAGGTAATTGGAGTAATTTTGCCTCAGTCCGCCCAATAACCTCCTCCGGCCGTAGTGGCCATATGCCAGTAGCTTTGAATGCACTAGTGATATTGGATTTGGTGAGTGCAGCATGTCTAGCAGTGCATAGGACCTCCCAGAATTCCACCTTTCCAAATGGTTGATCAGGGTGGTTGTATATGAAGTCTTGAAGCCCAGTCCGGTATGCTCGTGTCAGCGGTGAGAAACACCCTACGTCGAGAGGCTGCATAATGTGTGTAGAGTGCGAAGGCAGGCAGAACATGATGATATTATGGTCTAGGGCATACTCCACGATAGACCAGCTGACATGTGATGAGTGCCCATCGACAATAAGCAGGCGATATATTGGCTTGGTGGTGGGGGGGGTAGCGGGTCGGGTATGCGGTTCGAAATGCTTTTTCATGAAGTCTAGTCCAAGTTCATCATCCATATAGCCACTGGGTGATCGGCTAAAAGATGCTGGTGTATCATGTACACCACCTGTACCGTAGAAACCAGCACAATGCACCTTATTCTTCCATACAATAAATGGTGGTATCACGTGACCTAAGGAAGAGACACTCTCGAGGACTGTGCAGAATTCTCTGCTACCATCTGTGATAGCTATCTTATGTTTTGTAGATGCCCTAACGATAGCTTTTTGCCTACCTACTGCTAGACCAATAATGACTCCCTTTTCATCGCAATTCCACAGATTTTCAGGTAGTATATGGTATTGCCGGAGAAGACTACGTAGCTTGATGTACCATAAACGCTGTTCCTCTATGTCCGCTGTAGCTTTCGCACGTATCTTCTCTAGGTATTGGACGTACTTAAGCTTGATATCCGGGTGTCTTGAGAGGAAACGGTTGTGCCAGTTTATACCGGGAGGATCAACCTTCTTCTTTCCCGAAGCTCTCTCACGCAGTAGAATATATGCCATCGACCGAAGCATACGTACCGTGACCGGGAAGCCCATATCTGACATTTTTTTACACCAGTCAACAATTGCATCTTCCTCTGCTGTAGTAAGTAGCTGATAGTCCTGTCGGCCTTTGGCACGGCTTTTCTGTACTCCATGGCATCGTCGGCGTAATGTTGTAGGATTAACACCAAATGCTTTAGCTATTTTCGCTTTTGACACATCTGGATGCTTATAAGCATAGTCTATAGCACGTGCTAGCTGACTGTCATGAAGCTTTAGCTCTTTTTTCGATTTGGGAGGCATCGCGGGTAGTTAATTAGGTAGTTGACAAGTATAGAAAGTCAAAACGGGGTGGGGAATGCGTTTGAAAATTGGCCAAGGAATGTCGATCGTTATGCAATGGTCGATCGTTGTCCGGTTTGGTATAGTACCGAGTGAAATGTTCACATACTCCTGAACCTCAACATACCCCTGAACCTTCGTCATAAGGCACATATTAATGTGGAATATGCCAAACGCCCGACAATACCTATATCAAGAGTTTCCATCACATTTCGTATGGAATCAACCTTCACGGAAATGGACACCACGACAATGAGGAGTTGCAATTGGCCGTATCTATCACTGAAATCCCTTTATGTGAAATGTTCACATTCTCCAGAACCTCAACATACTCGGCATAAGATACAGAAGAATGAGCCAAATTTATAGGTATGATATATCTCTCTCACTATCAGGAGATGAAGCATAACGAGTTCAATTTGACAGGTACACCAGCAGCTTTCAATAGTAACAGAGTGAGCTGAATTTAACAAGTATAAGAGTACAATTTGACTGGTATTGGATGGCACGAGATACAGCCAATGAATCCAACAGGCCGTGATCTGCATTGGACTGAAACCGCCTGGGCCGGTCCAGGCCGGTATTCTCAGTGGCCTGGACCGGCCTGATCCACATGAATCAGGCCAACCAGGCCAGTCCAGGCCAACCAGGCCGGTCCAGGCCATTCAGGCCGGTTCAGGCCACTGAGGCCGGTTCAGGCCATTCAGGCCGGTTCAGGCCAATTAAACGAATCACTCCACAGCTAAGGCTAGCATTTACCAGATTGTTTGAGTATTAAATGAGTAGAATCTCCCATATGTCTAGAATTTTAAACAGCAGCCGTCTACGACTTTTGTCAAGTATGTATCACACTTTGTATTCAAGTATATATACTAAGAAATATTTTAGAAATGATGGACCTTCCAGGTAATACAACAGACTGGACTCAATTCTTCGATGATGATACCTGACGCGCAACTGTCAATTACTGATAGTGGAAATATCCAGGACTATTAAAATCTAATTCACCTGGGTTAAATTCCAAAATCGCTTGAATTTACGTAAATGGCCTGGTCGGCCTGGACTGGCCTGGTCGGCCTGGACTGGCCTGAATGGCCTGGACCGGCCTGAATGGTCTGGACCGGCCTGTTGGTCTGGACCGGCCTGGTTGGTCTGGGCCAGCCTGAATGGTCTGGGCCAGCCTGAATGGTCTGGGCCAGCCTGAATGGTCTGGACCAGCCTGGTTGGTCTGGACCGGCCTGGTTGGTCTGGGCCAGCCTGAATGGTCTGGACCGGTCTGATTGGCCTGGACCGGCCTGAATGGCCTGGACCGGCCTGAATGGCCTGGACCGGCCTGATTGGCCTGGACCGGCCTGATTGGCCTGGACCGGCCTGATTGGCTTGGACCGGCCTGAATGGCCTGGACCGGCCTGAATGGCCTGGACCGGCCTGATTGGCCCAGTGTTCCCAACCGGCCAGGCCGCCGATCAGGCCGCCTGGCCTGGTCTGATCGGCGGCCTGGCTTGGCAGGCCTGAAACCGCCTGGGGCGGCCCCGGCGGAGCTTCTGATGGCCTGGGCCGGCCTGGACCGGCCTGGACCGGCCTGAAACATGCAGGCCGATTCAGGCCATTCAGGCCGGTTCAGGCCATTCAGGCCGGTTCAGGCCATTCAGGCCGGTTCAGGCCACTCAGGCCGGTTCAGGCCTGCCATTCAGGCCGGTTCAGGCCATTCAGGCCGGTTCAGGCCATTCAGGCCGGTTCAGGCCATTCAGGCTGGTTCAGGCCATACAGTACTCACGTAAAGCGATTAATGATATAAAAAAAAAAAAAAAGAATACTCACGTAAATACTCAATAGCATCACCAGTTTGAGCCTGTGTGCTAAGGGAATTATTTTACTAGAGATTTCAGTTCACTTTGCTGTCTGTTTTAACTGCGTTCTGTGTTCTCATTCTAATCATCTATGTAGAGGTAGGCACCCGCTGAATCTAACTCACACATCCTGCCATAGCAGAGTGCACTACATTCTCCTTCCACTTTTCGCAGTCCATATCTTCTCAATTCCATCCTCTCAGTTTCGCACCTATAGTACCTACACTCTGTAAAACTATTTAAGGGTTATCATGACCATCTTACATGTATACGCACAGTCGCAAGATCACCTATTGCTAGCTATCATAATGGAAATTGCTTAATTCAGTTAACTATTACGTACATTATATGGTCTAAAATTATAGATATGTGGCCAAGGCAGTGCTTCGGCTGCTAATTGGTTGTCATGATTTCAGGGATATATGCTGATCTCGATGATCAAAGGCCAAAATGCAGTTACTGATTGGTTGATGCTATTCAGGCCGTTTCAGACGGTTCAGGCTGGTCCAGACCGGTCCAGACCATTTAGGTATACTTTTTTAGTATTTAAACCCCGACAAATATCCACGCGTAGGGACTGCGGTCACATACCCGGCTATTCATCTCACCACCTATTATTCTTTCCACGTGTATTTATTTTGCCCACCTATTATTCTTTCAAATTGAGGTCGCGTATCGCGCGTATTTATTCACCACCTATTATTCTTTCCGCGTGTGTTCATTTCGCCCAGCTATTACTTTTTCAAATTTAGGTCACATATCGCGTCCATTTATTTACAACTATTATTCTTTCTATGTGTATTTATTTCGCAGTCTATTCTTCTCTCCGATTGAGGTCAAATATCGCATGAGTTTATTTCACCATCTCCCATTCTTTCCAGGTGTATTTATTTCGCCACCTATTATTCTTTCAGATACCGCGCGTATTTATTTCACTATCTTTTATTCTCTCATGTATATAGCGACATTATTTTCACTCTTTGTTCTGGACTGGCCTGAATGGCCTGGACAGGCCTGGGCCCGCCTGGACGGCCTGGACCGGCCTGGACCGGCCTGAAACATTCAGGCGGCCTGGACCGGCCCAGGCCGACCTCATGGCCGGCCTGAAAGATCAGGCCAGGCCCAGGCCTAGATTTTCAGGGTCCAGGCCGGCCCAGGCCGTACCCTTGGCCTGGCCTGGCCGGCCCGTTGGGAACACTGACTGGAAGTTGGCAGCTGCCATTTCTTCAAGGCGAGAAGCATCATATTCTATATTAATTAGCATGGACAAGAGGAGTTGTGATCTAAATCAATTCTTTATATATGGAGCCGGTTGATAAGAATGCTATTTGACGCTCACACTCACTCCACTGCTCTCATGCGTAGATGTCCGCATCCCGCATTGTCTTCCCTTCCCCTGCAGTTATACTAATACCAAAGCTTTCAGTCCATGAGTGCAAAAGAGTATTCAATGTGCATTCTCTAGAGTGGAGCGCACACCTCTCCCCCCCCCCCCCCCGTGGCCTTCAGAAATAGGCTTATGAGGGGACTTCAGACTATGTGCACGTTTGCCATAATGCGTCACAATCATCTCGTCAACTGAGACTTGCGCATCGAAAGACGAGAGCATTTTTGAGCGTGACTTGGAAGTCTGAGGCTAATGACTCTACTTTACTATGCCATTGAGATGTGTTAGCATTTGTATTCGAGAAATAAAAATAGCGTTTTGTCTGCTCATGTCGACGAAGACTTATATGAGATGGGATTAATGGGTTGTCCGCACCTTGACTGGAAGCAATCTGCTGGTAGTCTTTCATGGTAAGGAGTTTGAAGAATTATTTCTTCTTACTCTCACTGTTGGCGGCATTGCCGCTAGGCAACTTTTGGCACTTTTTGCAAGTTGCTCGTTGGCACCCAGGGACGTCGGTACGGTACCTTAACAGCACCGGAGGATTTCCAGGGTAAGGCATTTTACCCACGTGGATAACCTCATCGCAGCGAAATATGTCAATGAGCAAAGTCAGGCTGGCCATTTCTAGCATTAAAATTAGAGTCTTGGAAAAACTTAAGATTTAAGCCGCACTTACATGATCCTTGGTAGTTGTCAAAAGAAGAATAGGTATGGCTGACTCGTGATGGTACAGTGGGCGTTCGGCGAGTGTTTGGTAGAGAAGAAAAAATCAGAAGGTGAAATTAATTAAAGGAATTCCTTGTTCCGATCAGGGGTATAGGTTAAGTTATAAAAAAAAAAAATAAACAAGGTGAAATTAATTGAAGGAATTCCTTGTTCCAGGCGGAGAATGGGGAGGAGTATGACGTTTTGGAGAATTTCTTCGCTGGGGTCAAGTTCTAGAAGGTAGGGGAGCGGGGGGTCAAGTTCTAGAAGCTAGGAGAGCGGGGGCGACGGCGCGTGGGGGCCATGTACGTAGAGAGTTAGTTTAGCCTGTCTCCGGGCTATGAGGGCTTGCCCAGGGACCCTGCCATGGCCAAGTGCTACAAGCGGGGTTATGTGATTAAAAAAAAAAAAAAAAAAAAATTCCCTGTTCCGATCAGGACTGGCTCTGAATTGTCTATTGTCTTGGCCTGCGTGCGGACCCTGGACTCCATCTCCGCCATCCGGCAGACAGATTGTGCCGCTTGAGGGGATGTGCGCAGGCATGAACAATTGCGCACTGGTATTACCTTAAGTGTGAGTACCGGGCAACCCTCCAAAGATGAAACTTGAACTGCTTTTCATTCAAATATTGAATTCTGTGATGGTGCGTTGTCATGTCTCATCACATAGACCCACGAGCACAGACCCATTAACCCAACGAGTATGCTTTTGGGCCATCTTCCGACTCACCAAGTGAGATACTAACATGGCAATTGTTGCTCGCAGTCGAGTCTCGCCCCAATTGCGTGGAGAATGGTGCCGAGGGCTTGTTGGAGAACCATGTAGCGAATTGTGAACGGTAGTGAATTGCAGAATTGAGCCCGTGATGGGCCCAGTAATTGATACATTATTAGTGGTTAGAGCAGGTGTATCCTAGTAAGCGTGCCCAAGGCAATATTAGCACAGGGACGGCATCAACCCTACAAAGACTGTTTCCCCAAAGTGCAGAAAAAGCTACAGTGGGGGTCTATGCAGGCAAACCAGGGGACTGCAGACAGTGCCAAGGAATGATGGAGGAATCGACCAAACGATGCAACCGTATTGATGATGTCGCTTATCTTAGCAGCACAGTTCAAGAGGGTATCAATGGTAGCCTTCTGTGCGTCACTCGCGGTAGTGCGAAAATGTTGCAAGCACTTGTACCATGCTTCGTTGCATAATTTCTTGGAGACTCTTGTAGTGCTTTTCCTGGTACTTCTTCCTGGACGTGTTTTCCAATGCTTTGAGAAATTTCCATGATTCCAGGATTCATAGTTAGTATTATCAAAGTATTTCAAGTCGTATTTTGAAGGCCCGTGAGTGGGTGAGAGTGATTGTTTTTTCGCGTGGGCCATGATGAGAAGGTTTGGTTTAGGGGATGATGCTCTGAACGTTGTTCTGAACGGGTTTAAATAATATTTTTGGTGTTAGGGGAAATTTTGATATGTAGCAATAAAATTAGGTAATAGCAATCTGGACTCTACTCCCATCGGGGATGAGTTAGTGAGGGAGATCGCCGAAAACTGGATCCGGAACAGGACCCCAGCGGAGTGGAGAGAGATGAGGGTCGTCATGATACCGAAGCCGGGCAAGGACATCAAGACGGCGAAAGCGTGGAGGCCAATCAACCTGATTAATTGTATCGGCAAGATCGGGGAGAAAGTCATGGCCAGCAGGCTACAGAAAGAAGACCGACTCTTCCACAGGCTCCAGCTGGGAGCACGCAAGGGGAGGAATGCGATCCAGGCGATGGCGAGGGCGGTAACAAATGTGCAGAGGTGCCTGCACAGGGGGGGGAGAGCAGCGTGGGTGACGGCGGATGTTAAAGGAGGCTTTAACATCGTGAGGAAGGAGGTGGTCCTGAGAAGGATTGAGGAGAGGGGGAGCGAGGGGGTGAGAAAGAAGCGGAGGTGGCTGGAGGAGTTTATGGGAGGCAGGGAGTTCGGAGTGTGGTGGGACGGCGAGGAGAAAGGGAGGGGCAGGTCGAACGTGGGGGTTCCGCAAGGGTCACCACTGTCACCGGTCATCTTCCTCATCTTCATGGCACCCACCATTGAGAAGATGGAGAGAAGGCTGAGGGGGGTGGCGATGGGGGCGGAGGTAGAAGTGACATCGTATGTTGACGACCTGGCAGCAACGATCCTAGACTGGCACGGGTACTGGGATATGGGGCGGCTCAGGGAGAAAGTGAAGGTTGCGATGGCGGAGGTGGCGGAGGAAGACCAGATCCCGCTGCAGGAGTCGAAGTGGGAGATGATAACCTTCGGGGTGGGAAGGAGGTGGAAGAAAGAGGGGGAGATGCTAAAGTGGTTAGGGGTCATCTTCGATGAGAACTTGACCTTTGGCGCACATTGGCGAAACAGGCTGAGCCGAGCGCGGAGGCTGGCGGGGGCTCTCTCGGGACTGGGCAACCGGAACTGGGGGATGTCTCCACGCAGCTGGAGGCAAGCCTACACGGGGATGGTGAGGGCGGTTGCAATGTGGGGAAGCGAGATCGGGTGGAGGGGACAGAAGGAATGGAGGAAGGAGATGGAGAGAGTCCAGCTGCAGGTGTTGAAGAAGGCGGCTGGAGGAGGGAGAGGAGCGGGGGTAGGAAGGGTGAGTGCGGTGTGTGGAGTGGAGGACGTGGAGACGGTCCTGGATGGCGCGCAAGCGAGGGCGATCGTCCGGGAGGTGGAGGCGCCGTCAGAGCTGGCGGAGCTTTGCACGGGCGACTTCGGAGGGAGTGAGGAGAGAGAGGAGGCGAGAAACTGGAGAGACTGGGGGGTGCAGTGGGCGGTGGTCGAGAATGAGGGGTATGAAGCAGTGCTGGACCGCTGGCAAGGTCAGTGGGCGAGGTTCTCGGAGGAGGGGGAGGAGATCTCGTGGGGAGGGGGGTGTGAGAAGGTGGAGGTGGAAGTGGTGGAGAGGCGGAAAGGAGATGTGGAGACGAGGGGGGAGTGGGAAGCCGCGATCGGGGAAGCCGGAAGAAAAAGGGCAGTCCTTTTCTCCGACGGCAGCAAGATCGAGGACAGCAAGGTGGGAGCAGGAGTGTGGGGGAGGTCGGTAGCCGTGGCAGTTGTTATCAGAATACATCATATTTCCAAGCCACACACCTCTACAACGGCAGGTCCAACATCACGTGACCGAGGCCGTGTCTGGACCCACAGGACAGCTAGCGACAAGCGGAAAAAACGACAGACGACGCCCCTCGTCCCGACGGTCGCGGCGACCTCTAAATATTTACCAAAAACGATCATTTAGACACCTTCCCCCAAAGAAACAGCCATCAACGCTCTGGAAACGCCCTCCAGAACCTTCACCAACCTCTACAACTCACCTTCAGCTCGCACAGTTGTCAGCCTATTTTCTACATGGGCGAGGAGCCAATTTTCGACGTATTCAATATGCGCACAGTGGCCTATTCCATACATGCGCGAGGAGCCGGTTTTCGACGTATTTAACATGGGAAAAATGGGGCTATTTTATAGATCGGCGAGGAGCAGTTTTCGATGTATTGAACATGCGTAAAATGGGCTATTTTATATATACGTGTTGGGCCAATTTTCTGACTTATTTAACAAGTGCAAAAGGGTTATTTATACATGTACGGTGAGGTTGTTCTCGACGTATATAACATGCAGAAAGTGACCTACTTTATATATATACAAGAAACCTGTTTTCAACATACTTAATATGCGCAACATGGCCTCTTTCATATATACGCTTCTCGGACGTATTTAACTTGCACAAAACGGCCTATTTTACACATGCGGGAGGAGGGCGTTTTCGACGTATTTGAACTGTGCGAAATGGCCAATTTTACACATGCACAGAGAGCCAATTTGCGACGTATTTAACATGCGCAAAATGGCCTATTCCACACATGCGCGAGGAGGCAATTTTCTGACGTATTTATTATGCGTAAAATGGCTTATATGCGTGACGAGGGCATTTTTGACGCATTTTGCATGCACAAAATGGCCGATCCCACACACGCACGATGAGTCAGTTTTCGACCCATTTACAGTAACACGCATGCAATGGCGTATTTTCCATGGGCATGATAAGGTCATTTTCGACGTACAGTCTACCCTTGCTATACTGGATCCCTAAAATCTGGCACTTTTCGTCCGGTATAGCAAGGTTCCGGTATAGAATAAAATGCTTGGCAGACAGGGGGGTGATAAAATTTTGTAAATTCAAATAATTATTGAAATAGGAGATGAATGAAGTAAACATCAACTTGTTTCACACCCAGCCAAAGACATCAATATGCATCGTCATGAAATCTAGAAAAATGTCAGGCCTTGAGTGTGCCTGAGAAGCATCAAATATGTAAACATTGACTAGAACCAAAATATGCTAAAGAAAAGTTGAATGAATTCGATAAACATCTTTCAGATGAATTGGTAAGATTACTGTACTTTAACTTAACTTTGATATCCAAGGTATCTGATTTATTATTTTAAGCTGACCAGTAGCTGTATCTACTTAGTCAGGTATTTTGAAATAAAGTGGTAAGTGGTTAGCAATTAATCTCGGAACATGGAACAAGAAGCAACGAAGTGCCCACTAATGGTCCTCGGCTACTTCGATTCGAAACAAACATGAATTGCTATGTGGAATACATGACAGAAAAAGACAAGGAAAACAAATGAGGAGGCGTCCTATCCATGCTCTTTAGGTTGCGGAAATCGGCTCAAGGGGTTTGTAGCCCCTAATGCCCATGCTTAGTCAGTCGTTTCGCTGACTAAGCAGGGGCAAACCGAAGGACCCCCAAACCGGACCCCAAAGGTGCTCACTGCCGCTGTGCGGTGGCAGGGAGCTACTGAGGGTGATGCAGTCGCCGTGCGAGTTGGAAAACGTGCTCCGGATGGACCTCGATATACCGCTGGTATGCCTCTGATTTCCATCTTCCTAGCAGCTGAATCTCTTCCTTCGATAGCCCTGCCCTCTGCGCTGAGGTTGCAGCCCCTCTACGGAAGGAGTGGCCTGAGTACTGGCCACCTATGCCTAGCTGACCCAGTATACGGCGGAGTGTATTCACCACATGATCCCGTGTAAATGGAAGCCCGTTTTGACGAGAAAAGAGTGGGGCTTCTGGTGCTGCTGGTGCCAGCTGGTACAGCCGTTGGAGGGAGGTTACCGGGCATGCCGCATCTCTAGTTGCCGGCAGAGTCACGTATACCCGTGACTCCGCGAATTGGATGGACCTGCGGGTGAGGTGCCATTGTGGGGCGTCCTGCTCCCAGGTTGACCAGGTGAATTCTCCAACCCGTAAGAACCCTGCGAAGGCTAAGCAAAAGGCAGCATGTAATGCTATATCGTCCAGTGATCGGCCGAACTGGTCCACTATCCGGAGGAGGAGGTCCCTCGTAATGGGTAGTCTCTCTCGACGTGCCGGGGTTTCCCCATGAAAACGTTTGATACCCCTTAATATCCTTTGGAGCCTCAGGTCCTGGAAGGCTTCGACTGAGTGGCCTAGGTCCACATGCAGGGACCGCAGTCCAGTGAGGTATAGCTTCATAGTCTCTGTTTTGACTTTTCCTGCTAGAGAGGCGACCCACTCACAGAGCATCACTGCAGTTGCGGGGAAGGGGTTGTCAGACACGCTTCTGTTACATAGGTGGAGGGGTCCGAGGGGTCAAATCGTTTGATTGGTTTTGGGACTCTGGTCGGCCTCTCATCACTTATAGATTTTGACGCTTGGAACTCTTGTTGTAGCTGGAATTCTGCCGCTCGTTGTCTTGCTGCTTCCGGGAAGGTATCACCATACTTTTGCCACCAAGGTTCTGATTGCTCTGGCAAATTCATAGGTTGGCTTGATGATGGTGGTGGTGGTAGTCTCAACTGAGTCACCGGTTTCGCCGTACTTCTCGCTACCCCGGTTGTTGATTCTTGAGAGACCTGCTTTGCCGGTGTTTGAGGGAACTGACCTGGCATAGTTGCCGAATCAATAGGTATTTGGACTGGTTTGGGTACTGAAAGTTCGATTGAAGGGTCTATTAGAGATGTTACTTGTGATTCTTTTCGGGGTTTAGGATTCTTAGCCAGGGTAACTCGTCTATCTGGTAAAATGACTTTGTATACCCCATATGTTGGTGTAAATCCTACTATCCGTGCCACCATTGCCTTATCACCTAGTTTGTTGTCTGTGTATGTATGGGCGAACACTTTCTCTCCAAACGGTCTGAACTGCTGTCTTTGCGCCTGAATATTGATACCAGGTACTGCGACCTCAAGTGGCGACTTGCCTTTCAATGACCGGTGCGGAATTCTATTCTTGACAAAAACCGAGTACTCCAAGGCTAGATTCCATGTATTCTTAGGCATTCCACTCCCATGCAAATTGGTCCTGACTAAGTCCATAAGTGTTCTGTTCAGTCTTTCAGCTACAGCGTTTGTCTCACTGTGATAGGGAACTGTGGGGTGGCTGATAATGCCTTGCTGTTCAAGCCATTGAAGGAAAGTTTTCGACTTGAACTCTCCTCCATGATCTGTCCTCAAGGCCCTTATTGGTTTCCCAGTCATGGTAGTGAATTGTTGAATCATCAACTGAAGTGTTTCAGCAGCAACTCCTTTGTTTGGAATCGATTTGGCGATGCACAGTCGAGAATAATCATCAATAAGGGTGACGAAGTACCGACAGTTATTGAGGCTCTGAATCGGAAGTGGTCCACAAACATCTGAATGAATAAGTTCACCTATAGATGTCGTTCTGATCGACTCCTGGGCAGGGGATGGAGGCTTGCTCATCTTTCCTTTCATGCAGGCTTCGCATTGTAGTTGGGAAGTGTGGAGAGATGATGGAGCTTCTTGAATGTTCTTGAAAGCGGATAGGGGGAGATGGCCGTACCTTTCATGCCATTCACTCATACTTGCATGTGCTTCTTCTACCTTATTCTCGAACATGTATAGATTTCCTTCCTTCCTAAGCTTGCATTCTATGCCTTTAAGAGATATTTTCCTGCCAGCTTTTCCTATGTGCATTTCTGCCCCCTCGTTTTCAAGTACCCCTAAGCTCACAAGTCTCCGTGATAACTCTGGCACAACAAGCACATTATTTAGCCAAAGTCCGGCCACTGATACTGTCCCAATATGAGATGAGTACATCCTAGTTCCTGCTGAGCTTTTAATAGGCTCTATATGAGGTTGCGCATCAATGAGGTCTTCTAGGTAGGGCGTCATATGTTGAGAACATGCTGAATCGAGAGCCCATGCAGCTTCGGAGGTGGTAGTTACAGTAGTACTGGCTTCGGTATTAAAGGCAAAGTTTAGCCATTCTGTAGTGTTCGTTTCGGTACTAGTTGATTCAGTTGTATTTGCTTGCTTGGAAGTTCGGTTTGCTCTCTCTTCTTGGTTCGACACTCTGATTCGGTATGCGATGTGCCTGGGAAGCCTCGAGCCTTACAAAATCCACATGGTATCCTGGTAGTGACAAAGGCAGCTGCCGGTTCAGGTTCATCCTTAGAGTTGTGCTTTTTGCTAGTAGGTCGCGAAATTTCCTTGAGTCTGAGAACCACATTCGAATATGTTGGTACGTCTTCCTTGGTTGTAATATTGTCGATAATATTGATATAGGGTTGAATTTTAGGAAGAGTGTTGAGTAATGCGGTCGCCTTCCAGGAATCAGTGATTGTGAAGTTCTTAATTCCAGCTGCTAGCGATGTAGTGCCAGCGGTGACACTGGCGACACTGGTAGCTAACTTAAGCCAATGGGATTCGAAGGCCATGATATGGTCAGTAATCGTCAATTTTCGATCATCAAACCGTAATTGTACCACATTAAAAAACAGAGCAGCGAGATGGGTTCTAGTTCTTCCTTCGTAAGTTTCTTTGAGGATCTTCCAAGCTTCCGCTGCTGTTGATGCTCCTCTTATCATTAGTTGTGGCTCTTCTTCACAGCTTTCCATAATATAGTCTAGTGCTTTATCGCTTTTATCCTGCCATAAAGCGAGATCTGTTGAGTTGGAGGGTGGTTCGATTTCGTTTCCAGTTACTATTTGAAGCAGCTTCTGTCTCCGAAGCTGGCGCGTGGCCTCAATGGCCCACGCAGGATAGTTATCTTCATTTGACAACTTTTTGGAGATGCGAGGGGTGATTTTCAGTACTTCGGAAATGTCGAGAGTTGACGTGGATTTCGCTATAGAGAAAGAAGAGGAGGAGGCGCCTTCTGACGACATAGTGGTAAGCAGCAAATGATGAGCTTGACGAGTAATGGGCTCCGATGAGCGACGATTGATGAGTGACGATGAGCGACGAGTGATAAGCTCCGATGAGCGACGAGTGATAAGCTCCGATGAGCGACGAGTGATAGGCTCCGATGAGCGACGAGTGATAGGCTCCGATGAGCGACGAGTGATATGCTCCGATGAGCGACGAGTGATAAATAGGTAACGTGTTTGGCTAGTGAAGCTCCGGGCTCATAACCTCAAGAAGTCACGCTTTCGAGCGGAGAGAATTGATTAATTCATTACAGAAGAAGTCTCCAGTATGCACAGGACCCGTGACTTATATGTCCTTCACAGCGACCTTCACAATTGCCACAGTAAAAACTTTTCACACGCCACAGTCAACCATCAGTCAACCCGCCGGCCTATAATTCCTCCCGCCGGCCTATAATTCCTCCGTGTCGGTGCTAGGATTACACCGTCGGTTCAACAGTTGGCACCGGAGAGGGCGCAAAAGAGTGCATATTCCCGTCTCGCGGTATGGTATGTTCGTCTGGTGGTTGCTGAGAGTCCCCACCAGAGGTATCTGGCTGCTCGTCGCGGGAGGTCTGGAACGTCGTTGTACCATGACTCTGGTGGGTCATATGTGACTTGGGCGTCTGTAACCTGGACAGCTGTGGTGCAAGGTTAGCTACTTTCTTGAACTCGAACCGGGATAAAGCATCTGCTAGTGTGTTTTCCCCTGTGGGTATCCAATGAACAATCAACTCAATATCCTCCTTTGCACTCAGAAGAGTGATTTTCCGGAGGGGGTCCATTGCGGCCCCTTTCATTGTTCGCCTAGCGAGGCCATTTACCACTGCGGTGTTGTCATTGTGGATGTGCACGCGAGCACCATGCCATATTTTTCCCCAACGCCGGAGGGAGTGGAGGACTGCGGCCATCTCCTTGAAGTTTATGTGCTTGTCCCGATGCCTGCGAGGCACTCTCGTGGAAAAGGCGTTTTCCAGTGGAATAGTCGTGAGGTCATACATTGAGTCTCCCTCTTTTGGTAGGTAATACCCCCCAATTCCTTTACGTCCTGAGGCGTCAGTCCAAAGAGCGAATTCTCGCCGATTGGCGTGAATAATTGACACTCCGTCCCAGGATGGGAGGAAATTTAGCCACCAGTGCAGATCTGCTCGCATGTCGGCGGTGATATGGCACCTTCGATTAGGTGCGGAGTAAGATGAAAGCGCATTATATAGGCGTCTCAGGAAGGTACGGCCCATAGGTACCACTTTTGCCGCGAACGATAGGAAACCCGTTAACGATTGAAGTTCGAGTAGGGTTAGTGACCGGCGTTTGAGGTAGAGCCTCAGGAGTAGGAGTGCCTTTGCGTGCTTATCTGATGGCAGGCGTGCTTGCATGGCATTCGTGTCTATTAGAATTCCTAGGAATTCGGCTACTGTCGACCGTAGGCTTTTGGACTCCTTGATTTCGAATCCGAGATCCCGGCAGATTTGTGCGAAATCTTGCTCATACTGACTTGCATCCGCATGTGGATCTAGCACCTTTAAGAAGTCGTCTAGGTATTGGAGTATGTCCTCCCAGCCTTTCTCGTTTTCCAGGATCCATCGTAGCCCTTTTGCGAATAGATCAAAAACGAAGGGCGAGGTCCGGAGGCCGAATGGTAGGTACTTGTCATACCACCAGCTTCCTTCCCAGGAGAAGCCTAGTAGCCACCAGTCCTCGGGGGACACTGGGATGTGGCGGAATGCATTGGCTAAATCTCGTTTTACCAGAATGGCACCCTTCCCTTTTTTTGCCACTGCCGCAAGTGCTTCGTCAAACTTGACATATACGAGGGTGCCCCACGAGGGTGGTATGTGGTCGTTGACTGAGTTGCCATGTGGGTGTGATAGGTGGTGTATCCTCCGCCAGCCTCCATCAGCTTTTGGGACAAGGCCTAGGGGGGAGGAGATAAAATTCTCTGGTAGTACTGCGACCTGACCAACCCGTCCATGGGAAATCTGCTCTTGGAGGTCTTTCGTAAGGACCTGTGGGGCGTCGTTTGCGGATGGGAGGTTTTTGCTTAAGATCTGCTGGGCTGGCCCGGTGTAGCCTATCTTGGCCCCATATTGGATTATTCTTATGAGTGTATTAACATAATAGCGGTCTGGGTGGTTCTTTAGCCAGCGGGCCCAACCTTCGGCCTGAAGCGGGCCTGGGTCAATTTCTGCGGGATGGTCACTGCGGGACGTCACGTGATATGGAAAATATACGGAGGATTCAGAGCTAGGATAATCATTTGATTTAATTACTACCCCTAGTGATCCTCCCTCTAATTGCTACCTCGAGGCTTGGATGCGATCCGCAAATGATGTTGCATTTGCCCCCGTAGCCGGTGCATTGGCACCTTGTTGGCAATTTGGGTGGGGTTTGGCGCACGAAATACAGATGTGTGCGTATCGGCAGTTTGGGCTTCTGCATGTGCCCTGATTGAAGCGGAAGCATGGGGTGGGGCTTGGGCCCTGTGACGGTGCTGCTGGTGCTCCCCATGATTTCTGGCGTTTTGCGTCGCTTGCCGGTAGGTGCTCTGTCGACATTCGTGGTAGGCGTCTCATTAACAGATGTTGCAGTGTGGGATCCTGTTCCCGCCAGCCTTGAGGGTCATAGACGTCGAGGAGGATCCTTTTTTGATGAAACGCCACGTGGAAAACCCGGATGCTTTCCCATGTGTGCAGATGGTAGAGGTCGTATAAGCGGTGCCTATAGAAGGCTAGAGCTGCGCTCAGGCGGAGCTTGACGCCCTGCGGGGCGAATTGGACCAGGGCCTGGCAATATACCTCGAAAGGCTGCATGAGCGTGTGAATTGAGCGGTATTCCTCGATCTCCACATCGCGGGTGGTTGTTGGGATTTCGTATGGTCCCAATGTCAAGGTTTCTTGTTTCCGCTTCCTTGCCGCGGTAAGGGGGTAGAAGGAGGCATTGATCTTTAAGAGGTTCTCCGCCTTGAAACGGCCCTCCAGTATCTCCCGCCAGATAGCCGGGTCTACCACCGGGTATTCTGTGTGAAGGGGGAGGGTGCGGGGGTCATTACCCTCATTCTGTGATACCTCCGAGGCTGGTATTATTGGTCCTGCTGGGGTTGCCCGTTGCTGTGCAGCCAGGAGGCCCTGTAGCACCCGTTGTACGATTCTATCCTCGTCTATAGCCGCGGGGGGTGCTGCGGAGGGTGCTGTGGCGGGTGCTGCGTTCTGGTTTGCTGGTGGGGTTTCTGGGACTTGTTCGTCGAACAAACCCATTTGCCCAGCAGATGGCCCAGCGTGCATGGTGGATGTCGAAATAGCGTTTGGTGTTTGTGAGCGAGAGGTTTGTGAGCGAGTTCTGTAGTTGCGACTGGTCATAAGGCACCGGGGCATATGTGTAGAAAACAAAGGTATGGGGGTGATTTCGCAACTCACGCGGCTTGGAGAGGGAGGACCAGCGTCTCCCTCACCCCTTCTATATACTGAGCATCCCTTCGCTGCCTGCCCATGACTACCACAAAGGGATCACCCAAACGGGAAACCAACTAGAGAGGGACTGTGCTGTGGCTTGGTGGCGCCCACTAGTGGCTTGCCCTCTCTTCCGTGGTCTCGAGGGTTCTGGTGGCTGCTCTCGAGCCTCCCATTAGCTTGCGGTTGAACCGCCAAATGTTTCCATCACTCGAACAACATTGTAGCAAGTGATGGTAGCAGTAGTAGCAACGGCATTAGCAGAAGCAGTGACAGCAGTGGTGGCAGCCGAGTGTGAAATGGAGTAGTCTAAGATGTGTTAGTATTAGCGTGTCCGTGTTAGAAACCATGAGCCGAACACACGCGAAACAGTCCGAGCGAAACAGTCCGAGCGAAACAGTCCGAGTGTGTAAAACATCCGAACATCCGCGATGGCCTAAGCACTCCGAACATCCGCAATGGCCTAAGCACTCCGAACATCCGCGATTGCCCAAACACTCCGGACTGAGTATTCCATATTAGGCAGTCCAAATACTTAGCTGTTCTGTTCACTGGTTTTGTATGCAACTTCGTGTTATAGAGTTTTTGTATATATATGGGCTCTGGAAGCCCCGTTCTTGATTGATCATTAGAATCGAATACACACATCTCTGAGCCTATTCCTCTGTACTCCTTTTCACAGTCCGGTATAGCAAAGATTATTTGTATGGAGACAGGGGGTACTTGTCTGGAGGTTTCTGTCCGGTCCGGAATTGTTAGGGCGTCCGGTATAGCAAGGGTAGACTGTATTTAACATTGCCGATTGCATACATGCGCGGGAAGCCTGTTTTCGACGTATCTGACTTGCATGAAATGGCATATTTTGTACATCTTTTTTTTTTTTTTTTTTGAGTCACAGCATACAGGTTACCAGCCTATGGCAGGGACCCATATACCCGAGTCAGGTTTGGAACAACTAACTATGCAATCTACATACACACCTTGAGCACCCAGTGCCCTCCGTCCCCGGCTACACCAAATAGAGGCGTACTCGACCGGGTGGCCCTCCACCTCCTCCTGCTTTCACCCTTTCTCCTCTAGATCCTCCCAGGATTGCCAGGTGACATGTGCCCCATCTTTGTCCTTCCTCTGGGGTCGCTCCAGTTCAGTGCATCTGAACACCACATGCTCAGCGCTCCATGCCTCTCTACATGTGCATTGCACCTTCTCATCCTCCTCCACATAGCGCCGCCTTTTCCAGTCCACCGCCATGTGTAATTTGTGAGTGCTCTCCTACCCCACTTCACAAATTTACCCTTCCCAAACCCCCTCGCTTCTTCTGCTCCTTCCTTTTTCGAACTAACTCCATACCTCTTGAATTGAGCTCATGTCATTGCATCTCGACGGCGAAAGTGCCCTGCCATACCTTTTAAATTGAGCTCGTGTTGCTGCATCTTGATGTTGAAAGGGTTCTGCCATATATGTCAGATTGTGCTCATGTCCATACATCTCACGATGTTGAAAGGTACCTGGCATACCTGTAACTTGAGCTCACATTGCTATATCTCGTGCCGTCAAAAGGGCTCTGTCATGCCTGTTAAATGAATCTCATATTGCCATATCTCGCGCTATCGATGCATGAAGTAATGGTGTATCAGATCTAAAAGTCTTCAACATTCAGGGCACACGTTGTATTACATATATGTTGTAGAGGAGCTCCCATTTTTCATGATATTTGTTCTAATGAACTCTTAGTACCTAACAAGTATTAGTCAACGGTGCCAGCTTGGTATGGCGCTACCTACATCCCAACCCTGACGTGGGTGTGGGGCAACCGGGGCCCAGAGGCACTTAATGAGGCACTTAATGAGGCAAAATGAGCAGAATTAAACAGGTATGTATGGCAGCTGGAAATGAGCTGTTCTTTGCTACAAATGATTTTACAAAGGCGAAGTATGATACCTCTTCCGTTGAGGACATGCTACATAGGGGATTATTTATTCTAGGAGAACATCCGGTATTACGAGATCTATTTGCCCCAGAAAATATTCAATATTTGCAACACAATTTCCCTCGCCTCCCAGAAATCAATTTTGATATATACTTTGAATTATTTACAACCTTCCTTGAAAATGGACAATTTTGATAAATACTTTGAATTATTTACAACCTTCCTTGAAAATGGAGATTTGCGAAAATTTACCTCCTTGTCCACAGTACCTGGACCGCGACAAGCAGGATATGTTCAGTTATATATCAGATGCTTTGAAATACTAGTATGAACTTTCTTCCGTTCGAAATTTAGTGCTAACTATCTAGTCGCCAGCATTGGGAAACACTAGTACAACGTGCCCCTTCTCATGGAGAAGTCAGGTACAATATCAACGTTCTAGGTCCTTGCTGGATAGAGTATTTCTGTACTCTAACACAGTGACTTTAGACAGGTATGTACAATCTATTCAGTCAGCTATTCCTAAGTTCCATTTCTCGAATCTCACTAGGGCGCAGAAAGGAATTGCAGAGCCAGTTTTGCATAGTCCTTCCAAAAAGATCTTATACTGGCATCTTCCGGCCCATGCAACCTCTAAGCAAAGATCACAATTGCAATATCGACCTTGGATTCTGTGAGGACAACCCCCCTCGTATTCCATATGTTGCAATAGTGGCGAGGACTGGAAGAAGATTATTCTTGCTATGGAATCCGCACTCTTAAAGTTGTGGAGTACCGGCATTTCTCCCGAAATTCTGGTTATCTTTGAGGTTCTTTGTAATGGTATGTTACCTCTTCAAATCTGATATCTTGTGAAAAAGACTGCAAGGCGTGGGCTAGGAAATGCGGGGGGCGGAAGGTATAAGACAGATTGATAAGGGAGTAAACATACGGGAGATCTTGGAATGGGCACGGGGAGAATAGATGAGAGTGACGCATATATTTCACTTATTTTATGTATTTAAATATCGCCATAGCCCATAGGGCGGCATGCGATTAATGAAAAAAAAAAAAAAAAAAAAAAAAAAAAAAAGATATCTTGTGAATATTCAACAGTGGTTCATTGCAATACCAGGTTCCTGCATGACACTATTACTTGGTCCAGTTTAATGCCCGGTCTTAATGTATTCAAAGAAGGCTCATTTGAGTGGGCTCGAAAATCAATCCTAAAACTAATTACTTTGTGTTGGCGTATCAAGGTAAGCACCATCCTTTTTGGCATACACAACAAGCTCACCTTGATACTTGTAGCTGTTAGCGGAAAAAACATTCCAAATCCTCGCCGAGTCTTAAAGGCTAGTTTGTCAAATTTTTGAAAATTGGGATGGAGAGTTCGGCTGAGCAACTCAAGTATGTTAGACGAGCGTGCTTGTGGTGGTGACCACAGTACGAGCACTCACAAATTACACATGGCTGCGGACTGGAAAAGGCGGAGCTATGTGGAGGAGGATGGTCAGTGGCGAGGAGGTACAATGTACATGTGGTGAGGCATGGAGTGCTGAGCATGTGGTGTTCAGGTGCACCGAACTGGAGCGACCCCAGAGGAAGGACAAAGATGGGACGCATGTCACCTGGCAGTCCTGGGAGGACCTAGAGGAGAAAGGGTGGAAGCAAGAAGGTGTGGAGGGCGACCCGGTCGAGTACTGGTTTGCCTGCCTCGACCTGGGGTAGCCGGGGACGGAGAGCACTGAGTGCTCAAGATGTGCATGTAGATTCCGTAGTTAGGTGTTCCAAACCTGGCCCGGGTATATGGGTCCCTGCCATAGGCTGATAGCCTGTATGCGGGGTTACGTGAATAAAAAAAAAAAAAAAAAAAAAAAAAAAAAAAATGGAAAGAATAAGGCTGAACGCGACCCGGAAAGACATATACAGATGCACAAGAGATATGGATATATAGATTTTGTTCCAAGGGGGTTTTTTTTTTAATTTTTTTTTAGCTTAGTCGTACTAGCTACTACCCAGGCAACTTTTCTTTGATATCATCTCTCTCGGTAAGGTTGTCAAAATCAAGTTTCCAGTCTAGTTGGAGCCCTACTAGCCGCTACGTCGGTCCTTCAACCCGAGGATATCACTTCCCTCTTATTGGTCCTATACAGAAATCCAAGTTTTGGGCAAATTCTTTTTTTCTTTTACATCAGTAATCGCATGCCGCCCCAAGGGCTATGGCGATATTAGATACATAGGAGATAGTTGTAAGGAGAAAACGGAAAAGGAGGTGAATAAGAAATAAAGAAAGAAAGAAGACAACAAACTAGCTGGCATTCCGGGGGGCAAAGGGCTGAGACAATGGAAACACAAACTGGGCAAAGCGGACGGATCGGAGTGCAGGTGGTGTGGAGAAAAGGAGGAGACCACCGCACACCTACCAGGAGAATGCAGAATCTGCAAGGTTAAATGCCCCGGAGGCGGAAATGAATTCCTCAGACCTCCAAAGGAAACGGACATCAACAAGCTAATGGACTGGGCGGGATAACAGGAATGGCAGGACGGGGACGACGGATTCCTACTTTTCCTTCTCTTTTTCCACATATCTTCCACTGTATTTCCAAATTTTTACCATGTACCTAAAACATCGCCATAGCCCTCATGGCGGCAAGCGATTAATGATATTAAATGCCGGATTCGAGAAATTAGAATTACCACAGGCACGATAGGTACGATACCAGGACCCACCTTGCTACCGCGCTGCTATGGTACTCACTCATGTGCTGCCATGCTGTTGAGCATCGAGCTGTTGACCTGCCATCCACGAGAAGTTAGCAATCAGCAGCGCGATGCGTGAGCGAATGGACTCAAGTACCCTTACCTGCCGAATACCTTTTTTGCTTTGGACAGTGATATCTGTTATTTATTCCTGTTAGCCATGAAAAGAGATGAAAGGCTACCAGCTTACCTGTCATCCAGTCATTTTATTGTCAAATAGTTTGCTGTTTTGCAATACCTCTGTTGCAGTGGTAGTTGTCTTCATCAGCAGGAGACAGAAAAAGGGAGAGTATAACAGTGATACTATAGAAGTCCCTCTGATTCCTCCCTCCTACATGTCAACCTCCCACTGCGCGCGGCTGAGGCGAGTAATATCGGAAATATCAGAGGCCTGTGCATTCCGATTATGCATATCCCGTTTTCCAGCAGTTCTCCAGAGTTCTCAAAGGGTCACATAGGTCTAATACAGTCTCGAACCGGACAATGGCCTAACAGGCCTTTCGAGCAATTTCAAATATAGATTCCACTACAACGTCCCTCATTCCAGGTCTATGTATGTTGATTGAAGCCTTGCATTGAAATAATAGAAATTGTACAAGCTTTACCACTGTACGACCAGAAGTGAGATAGATTATTATAACAAGAAATTTCCCACTCTACAATACATGCACTCACATGTGAGTGGCCGTGCTACTAGGGATGGTATCGCCGTAGCCCATAGGGCGGCACGCGATTAATGATAAAAAAAAAAAAAAAAAAAAAATACTAGGCATGGTGCACAGACGGTGGTGCTGGCAGAAGTAACTCCGACCGTACAGTTGCAGGGTCGGTGCAACCACACTACTCCAACCGAGCCTTCTGGGCATGCCGGTAGTACTCGCTCCAGCCACAGGGAGTAGAAGGTTGGGGAATCAGAGGGACTCCTCTAGCATCACTGTTACCCTCTCCCTCTTTCTGTCTCCTGCTCATGAAAACAACTATCACTGCAACAGAGGTACTGCAAAACAGCAAACTACTTGACAACAAAATGACTGGATGACAGGTAAGCTGGGAGCCTTTCATCTCTTTTCATGGCAAACAGGAATGAATAACAGAAATCACTGTCCAAAGCAAAAAAGGTATTCGGCAGGTAAGTGTACTTGAGTCCATTCGCTCACGCATCACATCGCGCGCTGCTGATTGCTAACTTCGCGTGGATGGCAGCTTGACAGCTTGACACCTCCATAGCTCGCCAGACTAGACACTTGACAGTCTGAAAGTTCGACAACATGGCAGCATTCACGCAGCATTGCAGCAAGGTGGATTATGGTATGATGCTCATCGCGTCGTGTCAAGGCTAACCTCTCGCGTGTGGCAGCATCCGCTCAGCATGGTACCATTCTATGCCGTATAGTAGCATCCGCTAGGCATGGCAGCATTTGCGTGGTATCGCAGCAGCAATGAATCCAACAGGCCAGGTCAACAGAAGGCCTGGACTGGCCTTGACCGTGTAGTGAGCGGCAAGAGCCTGGATTGATTATATACATAATATTGACAAACTAAACTAAACTAAGCTAAATTTTCATCTTTCTCACTACTATGAGCTAAATTGTGCATTTCAAAGTTGTTGGTAGGTCAGAATGAGCTCCAGGTCTCTAATTATTACTATATTAGGTATTTACAGTTTATGAAACCTTGCACCGGCTAAGCATTTTAGCGAGCTGTCAAGAAAAACACTAGCATGATCTTGGCTCGAGCTCATGCCAGGCCAGCTCGTGCCGCTCACTAGGACCGTGAAATTCTGGGCCTGGCCTGGCCTAGACAATCAGGCCAGGCCGTGGCCCTGCCATGGCGGAAAGCTGCATGCGGGGTCACGTGAAATTAAAAAAAAAAAAAAAAAAAGGCCAGGCCGTGAGGGCCGGCCCAGGCGGCCTAAAACTATCAGGCCAACCAGGCCGGTCCAGGCCATTCAGGCAGGTTCGAACCAATTTAACGAATCACTCCACAGCTATCCAGCTGAATTGAGGCCAGCGTTTACCAGATTGTTTGAGTATTGAAATGAGTAGAATCTCCCCGAAAGGCTTACGCGCCTGGAGACACCACATAGGGGAGGCGACAGACCCGGAGTGCAGGTGGTGCGGAGAGGCGGAGGAGACCACTGGACATTTGCTGAACGATTGCAGAGCGTGGCAGAAGAGATGGCCAGGTGGCATGGCAGCAATTCGAAAACCACCAAAACGCGGGGAAGGGGAGGATGATCCGCTACAGGGGCTGATGGAGATGTTGGGAGAGGACGGAACGGGGGACTAGGTTTTCTTTCCTTTCTGTTTAGTGAACGTTACTAGTATGACCTATGTATTTAACATAATACCTCGCCATGGCCTTACAGGCGGCAAGCGAGTATTGATATAAAAAAAAAAAAAAAAAACTATATCTAGAATTTAAAACAGCATCGGTCCACGACTTTAGTCAAATATGTATCACACTTCATATATATTTTAGAAATAGCGGACATTCCAGATAATACAACAGACAGGACTCAATTCTTCGATAATGATACCTTCAGCGAAATTTCCCAATATTCACAACTCTCCTCCAGCCAGTTTAGCTCTGTATTTTCAGACTTCGACACCCCTTCTGCTTCAGAACCACTGCTTGATTCCATTAGAAACTTATAGAGTTATAGGCCGTCGAATCTGAGAGGTTAATAACATTGATTATTATTAGAAATTTTACCTAATGGGTGACTGTGAATTACTGATAGTGGAAATATCCAGGATTATTCAAATCTAATTCACCTGGGGTAAATTTTACAATCGCTTGAATTTACATAAATGGTCTGGTTGGCTTGGACCGCCCTGATTGGCCTGGGCCAGCCTGGATGGTCTGGACCGGCCTGTTGGATTCATTGTCGCAGCATAGTCATAGCATAACAGGCCCTTTGGTGTAGATCTATTGATATATTGGCATGTATATAGAATGAATATATTAATTGAACAAGTAATTACATCAGATATGGAGCTAGAACGGCGCTCCTCCCCAACCATACTGTGTTTCACCACATCTCGACGCACACCACAATTCGACGCACTTTCCCACCAAAACTGAGCGAATGAGAACCTGTATATCCCCACGAACAGAACCTACTTTTCTATGCTCCTTTTAGGAGGCTTAAAGCAAGCATCATTCTTCAGATCCTGCATCTCTATTTTTTTAAAAAAAAAGTAGTTATGGATGAATTATATCTCTGCACATTTGCACATAAATCTTAGAATATATTTTTGCGGTAAAATTGCAGATATGGAAATCTACCCACTGCACCTGCAATTCATTCAATAGAAACATTTAAACACTTTATTTGAGTAATTTATCTCTATGGAGATATACATGAATGGCATCAACAAAATCCTTGAAGTAATCATTGAGTTGTTCAAAATATTTTCATTCTTATACAAATATTACATATGAATAGTATCGGAAGAGGACCTTTTTTTATTTTATTTTTTTTATATCACGTGACCCCGCTTGTAATTAGCTGTTCGCCATGGCAGGGCTCGGAAGAGGGACCTGAAAATATATATCAGCATGCCAACTATGCAATATATCAAAATGGACTGAATAAAGTCAAGTGAGTCAATATACAGCTAGGAGAGACCCTTTAATCACAAGACTATGGCCATTGGTGTGATAGTGCTAAAAAAGAGTAGTATGTTCAGTCCGCTGAAATATTGTATGAGAATCCCATACAAATAAACGCCAAGACATTGTTACAAATTTCGCTGTGCCATAATTCCTTGAGAATGCTTTCTTTGAGCGAGCAGAGGTGCTAAACATGAAGAACAAGTATTTATTTAGTGTCTCTAAATAGTGCTTACAAAATTCTGCTCTAGTGGTTGAGGTACACGCTCTTCTGCGTGGCTAGTTTTGGTGGGAAAGTGCGTCGAATTGTGGTGTGCGTCGAGATGTCGTGCATCACAGTATAGTATTGCATTGCATCCTGACAGTATAGTTACTATAGTAATACAATTGCGTCCTGACAGCACAGTAATGCAATTCCTCGCAAAAAGGCGGCACGCGAGTAATGAAAAAAAAAAAAAAAAACAGTAATGCAATTGGGCTCCTTTTTTTTTTTTTTTTTTTTTTTTAATATCATTAATCGCGTGCCACCCTAAGGGCTATGGTGATGTTTAGTTACATATTAAATAAAGGAAAGAAAAGAGTATAGTAGAGACCCCCGGATCCTCCTGTGTGGCGGGGAAGTAATAATTTACTTCCCCGCCAAACAGACCCTAATTGCGTCCTGATTGTACATTATTGCAATTGTGTCCTGGCAGTATAGAAGTGCAATTGTGTCCTGGCGGTATAGTGGTGCTGTTGCGTCCTGATAATCATGATAGTAGTTCAGGTGTGTGTCTGGACACATAATATCAATGGTTGTATCCTGGCATTGACCTCGTACTACCCACGTCAGGACGCCCATGGCGCAAAGAAGGCAGAAATATACTAGACAGCCCTGGGACGCACCTATATAGCTTCCTGACGCATTTTTTTCTTTCCTGATGATTGTATGAATAAAAGTTATATATAAAATAATACTGCAGGCATCTGTGAAAGGGGATTAACAAAAATTGTAAGGTAGTTTTCATGATAGATATTAATTTTATAAAAGCTTGAAGGCAATCTGACTTGGTTGAATACTTGTGGGCATTGCTCAAAGATGTGCCGTAATTATGGAGTTTCGTGTAAACAAAGCCACCATTGTCACGGCAACGATGTGGCGCACCATTACGGGGAAAATTACAAGGATGTTGCCAAAGCTCTCTAATGCTTCAGTTTGAACAGCCACTGCATGTCTGGTTTAACCAATGGATACATATCATTCAATGCAAGCCGTTCATTGTCACCAGCAGCAATAATAGCTCAGAGTCTATCTGGCATACTCCTAACTAATCAACTACTTTCACAGAACGAGCGCTTGGAAGAAGACAACCTTCCGGGCGCATCCAGAAAACAAAAGTTAGACTAAAGCGAAGCTCGGGACTGCCCGAGAAAGAATATCACCTATATTCTACAGAATTCAGAAGATCGCGAGTCATTTCTCCAAGGTTAAGTTTTCAGAAGTTTTGGAAGATTTCCAATACAATTTCGAGGAATAGGGGCAGTTGCACCCAATTGGTGCTAGCACAGCCCTGGTAGTGCTGACTGACCTATCGAACTAAAACCTGAAAGGGAATAGTGACTCAGAACAAGCAATACCTGCCGAATACAGTAAGGTGCAACCTAAGAGCGGCGGCATACCATATCAGGTAGCGACACAAGCGGCAGATTTTAGAAGAAGAAATAAGTTAAGGAAGCAGAAAAGGATGTCGGGAGAAGAAGTAGCAGGGATGGAGTTTTTGGGGCCAGTAGGAGATGGATGGACGGGAGAGGTCTACGTCATTGATAGGAATGAGATGTTGGCTATTGATGCCATTCACACGTGGGAGAGGAAGAATTGGTGGCAGGCAAGGTTGGGGGAGGAAGGAGATATGATTACGGTGAAGGAGAGAGTAGAAAGGGCATTCAGGAAGGGGGAGAATTTGATGGCAGACTCGATATGATCGAAGAGCTAAGAAGAGATGCAGTGGAAGCGGCACAGAGGAGGGGGTACCGGAAGTTACGTGGATAGAGACGGAGAAGCTGACAGATATCACGGAGGTAGGGAGACTAGTCAGGTCTTGGAGCAAGGATGCTGCGATCTTTAGACAGTACCAGGATGGAAAGGATGGGATCGCAGTGGAAAAAGAGGTAGAAGTTTTAGAGAATGCTACTAAGGAGTGTATTGTGGTAAGAAAGGGACCACTGGTAGTTTTTCATAGGCAGCAAGAACAACGAGGGTTATGATGGGTTGGGGAAGGAGAGAGGAGAGAGAGAGAGATAGAAGCGCATCTCCATGTGCAGGAAGAGAAAGAGGGGGTAGGAGGAGGGAGGGCAGTGGGAGGTAGGAGACTCCCAGCTGGACTTAGAGCTGGTAGTACCAGCTCTCCCACCAGTAGTAGAGAAAGAACAAGAAGAGCAAGGGATAGGGGAAGTAGAAGGAGAGAGTGAGGACGAAGAAGAGGATGAAGAAATGGGGGATGAAGCAGAGGGAGTGGAGGAGGAGGAGAAAGAAGAAGAGGAGGAGGAGGAGGAGGAAGGGGGTAAGAGGGAGGAAGAAGAACTAGGAGAGGAAGAGAAGGAGGTTATAGCACTCGTGCATGCAGCACAGGTCCTAGATAAGAGAAGGAATGAGCTGAAGGAGAAGGGAAAGAAGGGAGAAGCAAGATCGGTAGAGGCAGTAGGAATGCAGGTGGCAGCAATTCTGGGGACAACGGTTTTTGAGGAAGGTTGGTGTTACAGGCATAATTATTCTCATGCTATAACACCGTCTTGCTAAGTGTCGTCAAAAGGTACTACCAACTATAAGGCCCGCTGGTCGAGTGTTTAGCTAACCCGATACTAGTCAGGCTAGTGGTAGTGGAGCTTTCTCGGTTAAGAAGTAAGTAGCTACTAAGATTAGCAATCTTGGTTACTAACTCTTCCAGTAGTTCCTGTTGTACTAATTCTTTACTTGTACGATAACCTTTTCTTATCTTTTCTTTGCTATTGGTCTTTGCATAGCAATTGGAGTTATAATGGTATTTTTAGATAGAGGCTTGCATTAGAGGTTTCAAGTTCTCGTATTTGTTGTCTTAGGATTTATTGTAAGGGTTGGTCAAAAAGAAAGGCTGTCACTTGGCATTTTTCAGGGTCCGGCTTGATCTCCGGATTCCGTTCAAGCTGAATTTGTTAACAGCTTTGAAGAATTATATTTTGTATAAATAAGAAGCCTGACCCCCGGAGTTAGAAGGGCAAGGACCCGGAACTCAACCCTAACAAATATAAAGCTTTCTTACTACCTTAACTACTTTATTTTCCGTGACTTATATTTAATTATATTTCACGTTGCACTTAGTTATTTAGTAAACGGCTTACCCTCAACGTACCCCGTAACACTATATTTGTTAGGTCTCGTTTCGCCACAACCTCACAAATAACCAACAATGGCGTCATACAACTTCCCTGAGATCCCCAAGCTATTAACTGCTGGGAATGAACTAGTCTATTGGAGATCTAAAGATGAAATGGATTCGGAATCCAGTGCGGAAGCAGCACAATCCGCCCTCACCACCACTCCAAGACCAGGACTCCGACCCGAGCAAAGTCTCAGTCCCAGCAACTGCGCATCGAAGACACTCAAGAACTAAATTGGATTCAGATCCACCAAAGCCGCGTGGATCAATTGATCCTGCAGAGACAAGAGAAGCTTACCCTTCTGATTCCTATCTTAGAGGCAGTGAATCCGGGACATGTCAGCTCACTAATAGCACAATTCTCCTCATGGGCGTGGAATTTAGTTTCACAGCTTAAAGAAAATATAGCAGATGAGCTCGAAAAAACCCGAAGCGAGATAAGCCGCCCACTACCGACAGAACTACCGGTAGCAATGGACGTTGACCGAAAAGAAGAATTAGAAGCCGAATTCCTAAAACAGGAATTCATCAATCTCCAACAGCAACTCAAGCACGATGCTAACAAGTACAAGCAACGTTATGAAGCACAAATCCAAGCCGAAGCCCAAGCTTGGGAAACCAAGCTTCGGGAACAGCTAGGGAAGGAAAAAGCCGATCACGAAGCAACAGTCCTAGCCGCCGCCGAGAAGTACCGACTCGAAATGGAGACTGCCAAACTCAAGTGGGAGGCAGATACCACGGAAAAGATACGGAACCTAGAGCAGCAGTACACCAAGGACGCAAATGCTACTATTATCAAGGCCTTAGACGAGAAGAGAGCCATGGTTGCCGCCTTGGAGTCTCAATTACAGGATGCCAGGATCCTCCTCGACAAACAAAAGGTGGAGCAGAAGGACCTAGAAGGGAAAATCCTATCCCAAGAAGACGTTATTAGAGCCGGTCAAGGACAGGTAACGATATTAGAAGCGGAAATCACCTCCCTCAAGAACCAGAATAAAGAACTACAAGACAAAGTAGCAGCTCTAGAAGTTGCGCTTCCACCATCTCGACCGCCAACAAGATCACCATCTCCGGCACGAACAGTGACCACCATCCTCTCCATCCGACCAGCACCATCTCCTCCTCCGAAAAAGAAAGCCAGGCATGGGACTAGACGATGGGATTCACCTGAACCCGAGCCCACTGGCCAGTACATCCCATTTGCCCGCCTCCCGACTCTAAGAACTTGGGACGGTCACTTGGACGGATTACAAGTGTGGAAGTCGGAAGTAATGGACTTAGTATACCTCCGAGAGCACCGCCGAACCTTTGCTGAAGAAGATACCAAAATTCTGTATGCATCCCGATCTCTAACCAAGGAGGCAGCAGAATGGCATAGCCAAAACAAACATGTACATGGTCCGGGGCTCGGAGAGATACCACATTGGAAAAATGGATGGACGATTTGGCAGAGGGAATGGGAATCCACATGCAAGAGCAGCAAATGCGAGATAAACTCGACACCCACACGCAGAAGGGCAAAATCATGGACTATATCAACGCCATGAAGAAAATGAACCACCTCGCCAATTACGACGATAAAACGTTCAAGGACAAGGTGGTCAAAGGGTTGAAAAGAAACATTGCCCAATTCTTCCTCATGCAGCCAGGAGTACCCAATGAATCGCTTGATGACTGGTGCAAACGCGTAATAGCGGTTGGCATGCGGGACGAGCGAACAACGCAAGTTGTGGGTCACAGTGGTGGTAACAAACCTAGTGGCCATTCAAAGGGAAACAATCTGTGGACAAGAAGAAGGACAGTGTGGAATCTACGACCTCTAAGCCCAACCCATACCTCCCCGGATCCTCCAAGGAACTCAGTGCCAAATGGAAGGCCGATGGGAAATGCTCTCGCTGTGGAAGAAAAGGCCACACTTTCAGCAAGTGCGTGGCTACGGAGATAGTGAAGGAGTGGAAGATGACCCAGCAAACTAATCAGTCGGGTAATAAGAGGAAGAGAGATGACGATAAGAAGGAGGACAAAAAGGAGGTAAGGAAGATTAAACAAGAAAACAAAGGAGACTCGGCTGGGACGCAGGCTCGCAGCTTAGCATCCCGCATCACCACTCTCGACGAATCCGAGTCGGAAAACTAGAGAGGCAGATCTTAGCCAACGAAGTATCTGCCCCTCCTCCTAATCCTCCAGTTGGCCTCACTCCTCCTCCAATCCTCGAAGGACCTCCGGCAAAGAAATCAATCATCCGCAAGGCCGAGCTAAAATGGAAAGAAGATGGTGTCCAGAAATCCATAATGATTAGGGCATGTATCGACGCTGGAGCAGAAACAACAATGCTCGCCAACAAACTACCAGTCCCACGCATCAAAAGAAAATTCCCCATCAAGATCAGAGGAGCCGTGGAGTACTTCTACCCAATACCGGAACCGAATATACCCCGAAACTCCAAATGACCCTCATCGATGATACCGGAAGGTTCATAAGGAGCTAATCGATTTCGATATGGGCGATGGAGGTCATGACTACGATGCATTGTTATCTATGACCTGGCTGGCTAGTCACCAGCCATACATTGATTGGGACTCAGGCTATGTCGAACTAAATCATGCCAAATGCTCGGAACATATCAAGGCTAGGCGCTTTGAACTTTGCGAAGCGGAGGAACTGTACACGACTGAAGAATGGCAAGCAGGGCAAGTGTTCTTTGGAGGGTACTTGCGTATTGTGGGAAGGAAGACACCCCAAGTGCGCATTTACCAAACGAAAGCTGGCAAGGAGGTAACCTTTGACCTAGCAGCATGGAAGAAGAAATTCCCGAAAGTTTTCGACCCCGAGACAGCAGCAAAACTACCCCCGCACCGATCATACGACCATCGCATACCTCTACAAGAAGGACAACAACCTCCATGGGGACCTATTTACCGATTAAGTGAGAAGGAATTGGAAATCCTTAAAGAATATATCGAACAGATGTTAAAAGAAGGAAAGATCCGACCCTCACAATCCCCGGCAGGTGCACCTATCCTGTTCGTCCCAAAAAAGAATGGCAAACTCCGCATGTGTGTCGACTATAGGGCCTTAACCGAATCACTATCAAGAACCGCTACCCCCTCCCACTAATGGCAGAACTCCGAGACCGACTCCGCAAGGGCAAATACTTCACCGCCCTTGACTTAAAGAACGATACAACTTGGTACGAATTGCCAAAGGGATGAGTGGAAGACAGCCTTTAGGACTCGGTACGGCCACTACGAATACACAGTTATGCCATTCGGACTCTGCAATGCACCAGCAACCTTCCAGGAGTTCATGAATGAAATCTTCAAAGACATGATCGATCAGGGTTTACTGGCATACATCGACGACCTACTAATATATGCCGAAACCCTAGAAGAACATAATACAATCCTGGAAGAGGTGTTGCGCAGGCTACAGGAAAATGGTTTGGCTATACAAGAGGAAAAATGCGAGTGGTGCGTGGAGGAAGTTGAATTTTTGGGTTATCACATCTCGGGGAAAGGAATCTCGATGTCCACCGATAAAATCCAGGCTATCCTTGATTGGAAGACCCCTGGTACTAATGAACACTCCAACTTGAAGACAGATATACAATCCTTCCTAGGGTTTGCTAACTTCTACCGACGCTTCATTAAGGACTACAGTAAGATATGCTTACCTCTAACTCGACTACTCAATAAAGAGGCAAAGCTAGTCTGGGGACCTCCGCAAGAGGAAGCTTTCCAACAACTTAAGGAAGCTTTCACGACTGCTCCGATTCTAGCACACTACCACCCAGAACACGAAATCATTCTGGAAACGGATGCAAGCGACTTCGCACTTGGAGGGATCCTAAGTCAGAAGCAAGAAAATGGCAAACTACACCCAGTTGCGTTCCATTCCCGGAAATTCACCCCAGCCGAAATCAATTACGACATCTTTGATAAAGAGATGCTGGCTGTGGTAGAATGTATGACAGATACCTGGAGAGAGTACTGTGAAGGTGCCAAACACAGTATCAAAGTGTATACCGACCACGACAACCTCCGGATCTTCAACACCATCAAGAAGCTATCTCGCCGTCAAGCACGATGGGCAGAAAAACTCGCCCCGTTTGACTACACAATCATATACCGAAAAGGAAAAGCAAATGCTAAAGCTGATGCTTTATCCAGACGTGGTGACCACGCCTTAAGAAGGGGAGTGGACAGCGAGATCAGCAAGAAACTAAGTTGTGGGAAGAAGGAACATGGCAGGAAGAGGAAGAAATTTTGGCTGCAAGAACAATAAAAGCTCTGAAAGTGGTAGCACTAACTGACGAATGGAGGAGCAAGCTAATCGAAGAAGGGAAAAAGGACAAATGGTATACTCAACTTGAGGAACGCATCCAGCAGAAGAACGATAACGTCGACAAACGATTCAGTATCCGTGATGAACTAGTCCTACACAACAACCGGTTTGTGATACCAACGGCCCTTAGACAAGAAATACTTCAAGCAAAACATGATCATCCCCTCGCCGGCCACCTCGGAATCGAAAAAACCACAGAACTTATCGGCAGGGACTTCTATTGGCCTAACGCTCACAACGATATCACGGAATACATCGGCGCATGCTTGGAATGCCAAAGAAACAAGGCACGAAGACACAAGAAATACGGCCTCCTTCACCCACATGAGATACCATACCAACCATGGTCCTCTATCAGTATGGACTTCATTACCGAACTCCCTCCTTCAGACGGCTTCACACAAATATGGGTAGTAGTGGATAGGTTCACTAAGATGGCTCACTTCATCCCTCTAGCAGAACAATCCGCAGAACAATTAGCAACTACCTTCCTTCGAGAAATATGGCGACTCCACGGCTTACCGAAAACCATTATATCGGACCGAGATCCGAAGTTTACTTCGAACTTCTGGCAGGAGCTCATGAAGAAACTCAAAGTCAACTTAAACATGAGTACAACTGCACACCCGGAAACCGATGGACAAACTGAAAGAGTCAACCAAACCCTCGAAGGGTACCTCCGTAACTATGTCACCTACCACCAGGACAATTGGAACCAACTCTTACCCCTCGCAGAGTTCGCATACAATAACGCACAACATAGCTCCACCAAGACCTCACCTTTCTTCGCCAACTACGGCTTTCACCCCCTTGTTGATACCATCAATGAGGAAGAGGCTCTCAACGTACCCTCGGGAGAACTCACAGGAGAATGGGAACGGATTCGCAAGGAACTGAACAAATCAATCGAACGAGCGGCTAAGTGGTACGACCAACATCACGCCCCACAGCCAAACTTCAAGGAAGGAGACAAAGTCATGCTTAACGCCAAAAACATTCCGACAAAAAGACCTTCCAAGAAACTCGACGCTAAGTTGATCGGACCCTTCACTATCGAAAAAGCAATAGGCAAACGTTCCTTCAAGCTTAAGTTACCATACAACTTGAAGATACACCCTGTCTTTCACGTTTCACTGCTCGAACCGTTCAAAACATCCGCTCTCAACCCTCTACCCGACCAACCGTCCCCACTAATGCAAGAAGGCGAGGAAGAATACCTCATAGCCTCCATCACCGACGTACGATACAACGGTACCAAGAAGACACTAGAGTACCTTGTGCAATGGGAAGGTTATGGGCCCGAGGAGGCAACATGGGAAAGCCTAGGCGAACTACTAATGGATGATGGATCACCGGTGGACGCACTTAAAGAATTCCGCGAACGATACCCTGATAAAGAAAAACAAGCCGAATCAGGGCAACGAGGAACAAAGAGAAAGAGAAGTTAGAAATGCAGTCAAGTTACCGACCTAGAGTGCAGATATATCTGTCATAAAGGTACGGCATGGACCTAACCTACGAACTTAAGTTCGTAAAGCGTTAACACTTATTCTAGATACACGCCAAGGTATCAAATGAAAAAGTGTTCAAGGGGTCAAGACACTACGAATATAGTAGTACGTCTTATGATAAAGCGGTAAAGCTCTTACCAAATACCTTCACGTCAAAGACTAATTGAGGCACAGCCTATAGTCAGGACATCACGGAATATTACCTTGAGTATGATCACGGCAAACCACTTGCTAAGGTCAAGGTAAGAGATCCACCGACGCTAAGCTGTCTAGCTTATATTCTTTTAAGAGATTAAAGAGTAATAGCTAACAGGCACTCGGGACGTGTGCTCTAAGAAGGGGAGTACTGTTACAGGCATAATTATTCTCATGCTATAACACCGTCTTGCTAAGTGTCGTCAAAAGGTACTACCAACTATAAGGCCCGCTGGTCGAGTGTTTAGCTAACCCGATACTAGTCAGGCTAGTAGTAGTGGAGCTTTCTCGGTTAAGAAGTAAGTAGCTACTAAGATTAGCAATCTTGGTTACTAACTCTTCCAGTAGTTCCTGTTGTACTAATTCTTTACTTGTACGATAACCTTTTCTTATCTTTTCTTTGCTATTGGTCTTTGCATAGCAATTGGAGTTATAATGGTATTTTTAGATAGAGGCTTGCATTAGAGGTTTCAAGTTCTCGTATTTGTTGTCTTAGGATTTATTGTAAGGGTTGGTCAAAAAGAAAGGCTGTCACTTGGCATTTTTCAGGGTCCGGCTTGATCTCCGGATTCCGTTCAAGCTGAATTTGTTAACAGCTTTGAAGAATTATATTTTGTATAAATAAGAAGCCTGACCCCCGGAGTTAGAAGGGCAAGGACCCGGAACTCAGCCCTAACAAATATAAAGCTTTCTTACTACCTTAACTACTTTATTTTCCGTGACTTATATTTAATTATATTTCACGTTGCACTTAGTTATTTAGTAAACGGCTTACCCTCAACGTACCCCGTAACAGTCTATACCAAAAAGACATGACTTTTCGTCGACAACCTATCCCAATTCAGATGACTTTTCGTCGACAGCCCATACAAATTTTTACCCTAACGTTACACACCACTGTACTTCTCATCACAAACCTCCGGCAACTACAACTACCCTAACTACCTTGTTAAGTAATAATCCCAATTAGCAATACACATTTTCAACACATTTAACGTGCCGAAAATGACCCATTTTCTCATATGTGAAGCGGTCATTTCCAACGAATTCAACATGCCAAAAAGAACCTATTTTCCACATCTGCAAAGAGCCTATGTGTAGTGTAGTTAACATGTGGAAAATGACCCATTTTCTCCATGCGCGACGAGACTATTTAACATGCGTAAAATGGTCTATTTTCCACATGCGCCATGAGAGCTTTTGTAATGTATTTGCTGTTACGGATTCACTGCAACTGTAGGGCGGGCGGTCGGTGGATGTGCGCACAGTATACGCATATGCGACGGAGGCGATATGCGACAGCCGGGCGCCGGCATCGCAGTTATAAAATGTGCTATATGAGCCACGCAGAGGACTAGCGAGTATCACTGGTTAAGTGTCTTTTTGGCCTGGCGGACGGTAACTCTCTGCGTTTACTATCATCCGTTACATTTGCCATGTGCAAAATGGTTTATTTTATACATGTGCGAGGAGCCCATTTAACGTGTGCAAAATGACCTATTTTCTACATACGCGACGAGGACATTTTCGACGTATTTACTATGCGCAAGATGGTCTCTTTTCCACATGCGCGGCGAGGGCATTTCCAACGTATTTACTATGTGCAAAACGGTCTGTTTTCCACATGTGCGGCGAGAGCATTTCCAACAGTCTTTTTTCCACATGCGCAGCGAGGGCATTTCCAACGTATTTACTATGTACAAAACGGACTATTTTCCACAAGCGCGGCGAGGGCATTTCCAACTATGTGCAAAACGGTCTGTTTTCCACATGCACGGTGAGGGCATTTCCAACGTATTTACTATGTGCAAAACGGTCTACTTTCCACATGCACGGCGAGGGCATTTCCGACGTATTTACTATGTGCAAAACGGTCTACTTTCCACAAGCGCGGCGAAGGCATTTCTAATGTATTTACTATATGCAAAATGGTCTGTTTTCCACATACGCGGCGAGGGCATTTCAGACGTACTTACTATGTGCAAAACGGTCTACTTTCCACATGCACGGTGAGGGCATTTCCAACGTATTTACTATGCACAAAATGGTTTATTTTCCAAAATGGTCTATGATGAGGGCATTTGTGATGTATTTACCATCTTTATTTTCAACATGCGCGACGAGGGCATTTGCGACGTATTTGCCACGCATGCTATTTTACCTACCCTTGGCAAACTGGGGCCGGCTTCTTACCTGACATCATACAGGTGCGGTAAGCCAGTTCTTTAGCTAGGTGGAAATCGCATTGCGGCCCTTGTATCATGGGTAAGGGTATCAAAAATGCGTTCGTAGCACATGTATGGAATAGACCACTTTGTATGTATTCAATACGTCGAAAATTGGCTCCTCACGAATGTAGAAACATCAGGAAAAAGGGGAGTTTGCACCCTCAGTGCCATGCGCGCGAGGGCGCTGGGGCGCTGGGGCACTGCTATTGCACTGCGAAAGTGTGCTGCCATTGCGGTACTTCCCATACTAGACATGCATCTCATCATGCCAAGAAACCATGGAGCGACTATAGCTCCATGGTTTCTTGGCATAGGTGCTACTTCATCAGCAAAAAAGAGGTTGCATCAGCAGCGTCACGACGAGGCAGCAAGCGTCACGACACACGATGCATTTCTGGCTTCCTGACTCTCTGGCTTGGCACGCCTATCGTATCACAAAAGGTAGTTTACGCCCTCAGCGCCCACAAGGCAAGTAATCCTGCTGCCCGCGTCGCGACGTGCTCAACGTGCTCAAAATGTCCCCATTGCACCCACAACGCAAGTAATCCTGCTGCTGGCGCCGCAACGTACTTAACGTGCTCAAAATGTCCTCCATTGTGTCCATAATGCAAGTAATCCTGCCACTGGTGTTGTGACATGCTCAACGTGCTCAAAATGTCCCCCTTTGCACCTGCAACGCAAGTAATCCTGCCGCCGGCATCGGAACGTGCTCAACGTGCTCAACATGAGCAATGTGCCCAATATGTTTTACATTTCATGTACATGCTCAACATACTCGACATTCTTAATGTGCCCAATGTGTTCTACATCTCATGTGCGCACACTCACTATGCTTAATATACTCAATGTACCTACATCTCATAAGTGCACTCAACGTGTCAAATGCTTAATGTGCTCAACATGCTTAACATGCTCAACATGCTCCATGTATTCTACAATTCCAAGTCTCATACGTGCGCCCAATATGCCCAATGGTATGAAGATAGTCAATTAACTCAATTTGGCAATATCGCAGCATCTCTGAACTGCCCTGGTTAGTACATTATGGAATTGAGATTAAGTTTATGGTGTTGAAAAGGGGCGGAGCCAGATACGTACTGGGCTCTCCCTTGGGTTACTGAATTGAGTGCTGGTGAGGTCGCTTGGGCCCCCGTTGGGTCTCGTATAGGTTGCTAAATTCGGAGCTGATTCTACAGAGCGAGGGGTTATAGGGTCGCCCATACCAAATTTCAGTCGCAGGTCAGGTGTATGCCAGGGGTATTTTCTTTCAAACTTTGGCATGCGGCATGAATTAAACTCAAGTTGGCCGCTTTTTTTCTATGCTAGCATGGGCATATCTGATGCTATCCACAAATGGGGTTTTTTTTTTTGCGACGCCGACCAAAAGTGCTTTGTCGCTGGCCTGAATGAAAATCACTAGGATGCACATCACACATATTTTACTTTTTATCACATTGTGGCCGTTGCTTGATGCCCGTGCACATTTTGCCCACACGAAATATGCTGAAACTGGCTCATCGCGAGTGCTTGTAAAGTTCGTTGAAAATAGACTCCTCGTGCCTATAGAAAACAGCCCATTTCGTATATGTCAAATACGTCTGAAAATTGCTTTCTCGCACTTGAGTTGAATGGGCCAGTTTGCGCATATTAAATACGTTGAAAATTGGCCTCTTGCGCACGTAGAAAATAGCCTATTTTGCGCATGCTAAATGCGTCGAAAATGCCCTCATTGCACATGTGTAGAATAGGCAAGTTAAATATGTCAAAAGTTACCTCCTCGCGCATGTAGAAAATAGACCATTTTGCACATGCTATATGCATCAAAAATGCCCTCATCACACATGTGTGGAATTGGGCGTTTTACGCATGTTAAATACATTGAAAATTCACTCCTCGTACATGTAGGAAATAGGCCATTTTCTACAGCTCAAATATGTCCGAAAATTGGCATGGCGTTTATGTATGAAATAGGCTATTTTCTGCATGTTCATGAAGCCTAGAGTATTTGGTTAGTATAGTAGTACTAGTACACCCATTCTTTACTGCCAAGCATACGAAAATATGCTAGTTTCTGCCAAATACCGCATAGCGCATAATATGCATTATCCCCTGTCCAAATACTTATTTTTCTGTCTAGTAAAATAGGGCATTTTGTGCACATTAAGTGGGTTAACCTGGTGCTGAGTTATACGTGAACTGAGTCATTCTCGTCCTAGAGTTTGCTGGCTTAGGCTTCGCTTTCTCCTCTCTCATCTCCGTACTCCGTAGAAAACAACGCCGCAGCCCCATCACGATAGCAGCCTTCTATTCCGGCGAAACACACCTTGCAAACCCGCAAACACGCAGCATCTTGCCTTCACAGCATCCCCCCTTCGCAGCAACTGCCTTCCCCTCCTAGCTCTCAGCAGCTCCTCAGGTACGCCACGCAATACCCCCCTCACAGTCTCCCCCCCGCAGCAAGAGCATCTCACTCAAACTTTTTTACAGAACTCCTTGTCGCGCACTGAATTTACGCGCACTGAATTTACGCGTGGTGAGTTCACGCGCCGCAGAAGAACTCATACGCCGCAGAACTCGCGCCGATTTTACGCATGCTGAATTCCTGAGGTGTACTCACGCCTAACTTACCTGCTGGCCGACTTGCCAGCCTAACACCTTCACATTTTCACTTGCTTGTTGCTTCTTCACTTCTCCTTTCACTTTTTGCTAGACTATTCACTGTGTAAAACATTCTGTGCGTAGTGCCTGAATTTTTACAAAGTTAGCACCTTAATTATTTGTGCGCAACGCCTAATGATTTTGGTGGAAGATGTCGGACGCGGAAGGAGAAAGGAGATTTGAGAGAGTTCGAGAGGTGAATGCTGAGGTGGAGGCAATAATGCCCATTGGGAAGCCCGGGGAGTATGCTGAAGTCTTCCACAGGCATATCCGGAGCTTGGTGAATTTGTTTAATAAGCTTCCAATTATTTCAACTACCGTTTCCTTTCAAGCCTTAATGGCTGATCAAAACAAAAAAATTAAGCGCTCTGATGTAGAGCACGATCAACTTTTTGAACAGGCCACGTTAACGGAAGTGAGTGGAAGGTGGATGTCTTCGGAAGGTAGTGAATTACTGGTTTTTTGGAAGGGGGGATTAAATGTAAGTATGCGTTTTTTTTTGGGGGGGGTTATATAACAGGCTATGACCCTATGGCAAAAATCTATATACCTGATCCGGCTGCCCTCTACGTCCTCCTGCTTTCACTCCGGTTACCCGCCGGCTGCCCTCCACGTCCTCCTGCTTTCACCCTGGTTACCCTCCGGCCACCCCCCACGTCCTCCTGCTTTCACTCCGGTTGCCCTCCGGCTGCCCTCCACTTTCACTCCGGTTACCCTCCGGCTACCCTCCGCGTCCTCCTACTTTCACTCCGGTTGCCCTCCGGCTACCCTCCACGTCCTCCTACTTTCCCTCCGGTTACCCTCCGGCTACCCTCCGCGTCCTCCTACTTTCACTCCGGTTGCCCTCCGGCTACCCTCCACGTCCTCCTACTTTCCCTCCGGTTACCCTCCGCCTACCCTCCACGTCCTCTTACTTTCACTCTGGTTACCCTCCGGTTACCCTCAACGTCCTCCTACTCCCTCGGAGGGTAGCCGGCTACCCTCCGGTCACCCTCTACGTCCTCCTACTCCCACTCCTCGTTTTACTTTATTTGCTGTTGCGTATATATACTAACTTAAATATAGTATCCCATTGGAAAGTCGGCAGGTATTCAAATGCAAAAAGATACTGTTACAGCCATTGATTCCTTAGAAGAGGAATATTCACCACCTCCTCCAGGGAAAGAGGATTGCCGTTACTCTAAAGTGGCTTTACTTTGTCAAAGACACTCTACTTTTGGAGTATATCACTTGGCATATTGGACGCATAAAGGACATACTTTTACTCCACCTACTTTATCTAGGCATATTGGATCTGCCGGCTACAAGCAGCGGGCGGTAGGTGCTTTCTTTAATAATATTTCTCAATTAATTCAAGTTATTGGAATGCTTTTTTTAGTTATTGATCCTGATTGTTATTTACGTTATTGGAGGCTTTTTCAGGAAGATTGTTCTAATAATGTACCATGTTCTTTGCTGAACACTTCTCGTCATGCCTGTTTTTATGGACTTGCTTTATTGCGGAATACTCAAGTTGAAGCTCACAAAAACTATAATGATACTCCTGATGGTTGGGTGGCTATGTGTTGTTGGGGAAACTTTCCTGGGGGAGAGTTAGTTTTACCTGATTTAGGGATGAAGTTAAAGTTTCAGCAAGGGGATGTTATTTTTTTTCGTTCTCGTTTACTGGAGCATTTTGTTGCGGACTTTGATGGTGCTCGTTCCAGTATTGTTTTTTTTTCACATGAGAAGATTTTAAATAAAACTTGGCTTTAAACTCGATTAATCTTTGTCCGGCATCTCCCTGAGATGGACTGTAATGCCCCGGTTCCATATGACTAAACTCTAGTGGAACCGGAGCAATCTGTTTTGATTTTTTGTGATTTTTTTTGTGGCTTAATGTATTAACTGTAGAACATTTATGTCACGCGCGGCGGCGGGTGGCGGCGGGTGCTGCCTGTCGCCGATCACGATCAGTTACCCTGAACTAATTTAAGGTCCACCGGGTTCAAGGAATCTCATTACTTGCCCACTAGCACAGTTTTGGATAATGACAAGTATACTTTTGGATAAGCAGCGCTTAAGGGTTATGATTACACTGTTTGGATAACAATAATTGTACTGAAGGCACGGCACTTAAGGAATTACGCTTTTTGGATAACATCGATCATGCTGAAGACACGGAACTTAAGGAAGCCTTTCTACATCTCTCTATTTCTGTGTTGCCCTCTCCTATATTTAAACACTCCTTTTCCACCCCGTACTCTAGACCCCTCAAGCAATAAATATATACTCTCCTGGCTATACTTTTTCCTCTATAACTATAAGCAGCGTTCTGCTTAAACCTGTGAGCATTGCGTGGCCCGCCTGACTCGATCTGTGACTCCGTCCTGGCTACTAGCTCCCTGAGGCCGGACGTTGGCGGAGATGATGGACTGGGCGGCAGAGTAGACGGAGGATTTATTACACGTTCATTCTCATTTTATGGTTTTATTTGCGAGTTACTATTAAGTTACTGTCTTGCATGTATCTAAACCCTCGCCATAGCCTACAAGGCGGCAGAGGAGTAATGCAATAAAAAAAAAAAAAAAAAAAAAAAAAAACCCCTGAGGCCGGTCTGTTACACTGCTAAGGGATACGGCTGATTCAGGGTAACAGTAGTTTCGCAAGCGCTGAATGGAAGAGGCTTGACATAAGAGGCTTGCAGGCGTTCAACGGTTCCAGTTTAGAGGCAATGGCAGGTTATGGTGAAAGGCAGAGAAGATCAGGTACTGAATTAGATTCATAACCTATTTACTATACAATGCCTTAGAGTTAGGGGCAATGCACTTCTGAACCGATATATCTATCGTTCCATGCGGAACGGTTTCCACCAATGCCTATACCTCTATATCATTCTGTACGGAACAGTTTCCTACCTATGCCTATGCCTCTATATCGTTCCGTGTAGAACTGTTTCCTACCTATAGCTATACCTCTATATCAGTCCGTGCGGAACAGTTTCCCACCTATGCCTATACTTCTATATCATTCCGTATGGACTAGGAATGGTTTCCCACCTATGCCCATGCCTCTATAACGTTCCGTGCCGAACGGATGGGCCTTGACCTTAAGCTCAAGGCCTTCGGGTCAGAACAGGCTCAAGGCCTTCCGTCCAGAGCAGGCTCAAGGCCTTCCGTCCAGAGCAGGCTCAAGGCCTTCCGTCCAGAGCAGGCTCAAGGCCTTCCGTCCAGAGCAGGCTCAAGGCCTTCCGTCCAGAGCAGGCTCAAGGCCTTCCGTCCAGAGCAGGCTCAAGGCCTTCCGTCCAGAGCAGGCTCAAGGCCTTCCGTCCAGAGCAGGCTCAAGGCCTTCCGTCCAGAGCAGGCTCAAGGCCTTCCGTCCAGAGCAGGCTCAAGGCCTTCCGTCCAGAGCAGGCTCAAGGCCTTCCGTCCAGAGCAGGCTCAAGGCCTTCCGTCCAGAGCAGGCTCAAGGCCTTCCGTCCAGAGCAGGCTCAAGGCCTTCCGTCCAGAGCAGGCTCAAGGCCTTCCACCAGGAAGCAATGCTCCTATGGTTCCACCTATACCTATACCTCTATATTGTTCCATGCAGAATGGATAGGGTCGAGGCCTTCCAGCCAGACGAGGCTCAAGTCCTTCTGCCCCGAAGCAATACCCCCCATGGTCCTATCTATACCTAGACCTTTATAGCATTTCGTGTGGAACAGATGGGTTGATTACAAGCGGCACAAGGTTTTTCTTCACAATTAGGAAAAAAAATGCAAAGGCCCGCCGGCTGTCTACCAAGTTCAGCTCATTCTAGCTCATCTCATGGTGTCAGATCGGAGCTGTCGTAGGTATGAAACGCAGTTCATTCCACCTAATCTCACGCCAGTGGGTCGGGGCTGCCACATCTATCAAATTCAGCTCATTCTGCATTATCTCGTGGCGTCGAATCGGGCTGGCCGTACATGTCAAATTCACCTCATCTGGCCGTCAGGCCATACCTGCTCTACCAATCAAATTCTCAGCTCATTGCAGCTCATTTCGTGCCCTTGGGTCGGAACTGCCATACATATCTCATGCCGAAATGGCTGCCGAAATGGCTACTGAGTTCGCTGCCAAAATACGTGCCGAAATGGCTACTGAAATGCGTGCTGAAATGGCAGCCGAAATGGCTACCGAAATGAATGCTGCAAGGCTGCTGAAATGGCAGCCGAAATGGCTACCGAAATGCGAGCTGAAATGGCTGCCAAAATGGCTATCGAAATGCATTCTGAAATGGCTACTACTTTACGCAAGATCCGAGGGGTCAGATGGTTACGAAAAAAGGCAATATTGGAGGAAGAAGGAAAAAAGACGAGCTCCGTCGTAGCCCACCTGGAGACAGAGACGAAAGCAGACAAGGTGAAACTTGGAGGACGGTGGCTGAGGACGAGCGTGTACGAGCCGGACAGAGGAAGGAAGTAGACAGGCTCGGTACACGAGGACTTCACACGAGGACCTCTCTCCCGCATCATGTATGGACTCCGCGGGTAACATATGTAGTTAGAAGACATTTTTATTTAAGTTTCTTAATATAAAAAACCTCGCCATAGCCCGTAGGGCGGCATGCGAGTAATGAAATAAAAAAAAAAAAAAAAAAGAAATGGCTACTGGAATGGCTAGGGCCTGTCAAATTCAGCTTATTCCACTTCATCTTGTACCATCGGGTCGCACCAACTATACATATCAAATGTATGCTGCCATTGCACTGCAAAGCTGCGCTGCCATTGCACTTCAAAAGTGCGGTGCCATTGTGCTTCCAAAGTGCGCTGCCATTGTGCTGTGAAAGTGCGTTGGCATTGCGTCTCATCATGCCAAGAAACCATGGAGCGGCTGTAGCTCCATGGTTTCTTGGCACAGGTGCTAGGCATTTCGTGCTACGGCCGCTGCATGGTTTCTTGGCATAGGTGCTATACATTTCGTGCTACGGCCGCTCCATGGTTTCTTGGCATAGGTGCTATGCATTTCGTGCTACGGCCGCTCCATGGTTTCTTGGCGTAGGTGCTATGCATTTCGTCATTGAAAGGGACCCGCCATACATATGAAATTGCACTCATCATGCCACTGTCGTGCGGTCCAACGGGCCCTACGGTACGTGTCAGATTCAGCTCACGTTCACACATCTCAGGATGTTGAAAGGGACCCGTCATATATATATATATATATTTTTTTTTTTTTTTATTTCATTACTCGCATGCCGCCCTATGGGCTATGGCGAGGTTTATATATTCAAGGAATGTGTTATAACTAAACAAAAAGAAAAAAGGACCTATTACATGTGGGGGAGGTGAGCCGAGCCTGCCTTATTTCCTTCCTCTGGGAGGAGTGGTGGTCTTGTGGTGTCTCCTCCTCTTTGTGGGCGAAGCCGCCACCGGGGAGGGTTCCTCCGATAGCAACTGGTAGTAGTTACGGAGTAGAGCCGAGGGGTTCTGGCTCCGTCCCCGATGGTTCCGTGTCCACGTGAGTCACGCGGCTGAACCTCATGGGCGGTGGTGGCGGTGACGGGATCGCCGGGGTATCTATTGTTGTGATGGGGCTAAGCCCCAGTGGCTGAGTCGGTGGGTCCGCCGGGATCGTTTGTATATGCGTGATGGGGCTGAACCCCAATGGCTGTGTTGGCGGTGGCGGTGGTGGCGGCGGTGGTGCCAGAAATTCTCCCTGCACCTTTAGGTTGGTGCCTTCTTGGAATTCGACGTAAAGGCGCGATCCTGCCTTCGGGAGGTTGTCGCTCCTGGTCCGGAATTTCCACAGTGCGACTAGGACCGATCCCCAACCGATGCCTTGTCCTCTGGCTTGGAGCGAGTTCGTTAGGTCATCCCACTCCGGTATGAATTCATCCTCCCAGCCCTGGGGGGCCGTTTGTGTCTGTGGGATTCTTCCCGTGTGTTTTTGCTGCGGGGGAGTTGACTTCTTTCTCGGTGGCATTTCAATGGCTGGTGATGATATTGGTGCTTGGCGCCGAAAATGTGGTGGCAACGGAGGTGGTGAGCTGAGGATTCCCTCGAAAGTTTCCCCTCGGGGGAAAACTGTATTTTTGGGTGTTTGGGGATAAAAGTTAGATCAACAGCCTCAGCGCGCTGAGAGCTATCGATCTATGTGATTTTCACTAGGGGGGACGTTGTGGTTGTGGAGTCGCTTCCAAACACTCGTCCTGAGGTGGTTGTTGCTGTGTTGCCGTCATATATATGAAATTGCACACATTGTCCTTACAGCCTCCACATACCAAGCCACGACCACTGGGAAGCCACGACTGCGGGCAAGCCACGACCGCCGGCAAGCCACGACCGCCGGCAAGCCAGGACCGCCGGCAAGCCAGGACCGCCGGCAAGCCATGATTGCCGGCAAGCCATCATTCAGCGCTTGCGAAACTACTGTTGCCCTGAACTGGCCATATCCGGTCGCAGCACAAGCTCGCCGGCGCGTGACAATTGCAGCTCATCTTGTGCCCTTGCGTCGGAACAGCCATGTGTATCTAATGCTGAAATGGCTGCTGAGTTGGCAGCCGAAATAGCAGCCGAAATGCTGAAATGGCAGCTGAAATGGCAGCCGAAATGGAAGCTGAAATGGCTATCAAAATGCATGCTGAAAAGGCTGCTGAAATGGCAGCTGAAATGGCTACCGAAATGCATGCTGAGAAGGCTGCTGAAATGGCCGCTAAAATGGCTGCTGAAATGGCGGCCAAAGTGACTGCCGAAATGGCTACCAAAATACGTGCTGAAATGGCAGCCGAAATGGCTACCGAAATGCGTGCTGAAAAGGCTGGTGAAATGGCTGCCCAGACGGCTACTGGAATGGCTACCGAGATGGTGTCATAAACGGGTCCGGGTCGGGTCGGCGGGTCGGGATTTCGGGGTCTTAGGGGGTCCAGGGTACAGGATCCGGGTACGGGGCCGGCGGCAGGCACCGGGGCGATTTCACAGCGGAGGCAGAGGCAGAGGCGGTCGGAGCTATGTGGTGCCGAGAGGTAGATGTATTGAAAAGCTAAATACACACCTTGGGTAGAATACAAGTTGGGGCGTGGAGAAGCAAGAGGGAGGAGGGCGGAGGGCCTCTTTTATAGAAAGCCCTCGGTGGCAAATCCAAGCAAACAAACAAACGAACAAACAAACAAACGAAGTACATGGAAAACCAAGGAGACGACTGGAAGTACATGGAAGGCCAAGGAAATGACTGGAAGCGGGTAGAAGCATCAGGAATATCCGGGAATGAGCTCAGTGATACCTGTTGCTGGTGGATTCCGAGGTCTTCCAGCAGGTTCTAAGGCTTTCCGGCAGGTTCGACGTCTTTTCGTGCAGGTTCTGGGGATCCGAGTTCTTCTACCAGATTCTGGCACGTTCTTCCGGTTCGGGTTTGTAAGCGATGACTAGAATGCTGGCGGCCATGTTGCTCCTGTGAGCTCACAGGTGTAGGGACATATATGGGAATGCCCTAAGGAGTATACCGAGTTACGAGGGGGTCAGAGTCAGCTGCACGTGTGCAAATACTGGCATATAGTATGTTGATTGCCAGTATAGGACCGGAGCTGGAGGGTCTTGGGCGAGGGGTCCGATTACAGATGGCTAGTGAAATGGCTGGTAAAGTAGCTACCGAAATGGCTACTGGAATGGTGGAAGGCCTGACCCAACAGCACGAGGTGAATATATGCTGCTATTGCACCCCGAAGATGCGGTACCATTGCGCTGCTCAAGTACGGTGCCATTGCACTGCTGCCATTGTGCTGCTGCAAAGGTGCACTGCGAATGTATGCTGCTATTGCACTCCGAAAGATGCACTGCCATTGCACTGGGAAGATGTACAGCCATTGCGTGTTACGGGCGTGAGGGGCTAGGCTCCGGTAGGCGTGGGAAGGTACTGGATGTTACGGCTATGGAGGAGTGTTTTTTTTTTTATATCAGTACTCGCATGCCGCCCAATGGGCTATGGCGAGGTGTTAATTAAAGAAAGAAAAAAGGGCAACAGTAACTAACTACGTGTGGTTCCCGCGATACTCGTACATGGTGCAGGTAGGGTATGAAATCAATACAGCCTATTTCCTCCTCCTGTCTGGCTCGTATTGAGTTGTCCTCAACAATTTCCCTCCTACCCTGACTCTGTCTATGTCCGTCGCTGGCTCCAAGTACACCACGACCGAGCTAGTCTTCTTGCCTTCTTGAATCAGCGTGGTCTTTCGTCTAAACCAACGTATCCCAACAGTCTTGCCTAGTGTCTTGTTCCCGGACTCCAGCCACTTCCGCACCTTCGCCAAGTCTTTCCTCAATGCAGTACCATGTACTACGACGCCGAATGTCGATGTGGTGGCGTCGGTGTTTGGCGAGTAGGCGGGGGGCTTGCTGGTCTTTGGTCTTGGTCTTGAGTCCGTGATTGGTGTCGGGAGTCTCGTTGTTGGTGTCAGAGTTGGGGGTGACATTGTCGGTGTCGGGGTTGGGGGCTTTGTTGCGGCTGTGGTGGCGGTGCTGCCCGTGGGCATTGCCGGGGTCCCGACCGAAGGCGAGTCTGCGATCTTCTTCGCCTCTTTTGAATCCAGTCGTCGTTTGATTTCGTAGGGGGCTTGTGGTGACGGCTGTTTCCCTTTCCGTTTCCGGGTCAGGAGTATTATCTTGTCGGTGTTCTTGTCCGCTGGTGGGGTGTCTACGCACATGATGGGGCTGAACCCCAATGTCTGTGGTACTGGTGGTGGCGCCGGTTCGATGTCTATGCAGGTGATGGGGCTGAACCCCAAAACTGCCTGTTGTGGTCGCGTCGGCTGAATGTCTGCTCGTGATGGGGCTTAACCCCAGAGTCTGTTGTAGTGGTGGCGGTATCTCCCTTTCCCTCCTGCTCCCCTTGGTCCCGAACAACAATGCCGGCGGCGAGTCCTTGGTCCCAAACAGCGACGCCGGCGGGGATCTGAACAACGACACCGGCGGCAGCGGGGAGGCTGGTGGTGGCGGTGTGAGTATGGTCTGCGGGGGCGGCGGGGATCTGCCACGTCGAGCTAATGCCTCATCATACCTCTGCGCTGAGGCTTGAAAGCGTCTTCTCTCCTCCTTGTAGTCTATGGACATTGTCTTATTAGTCGTCTCATGCTTATCCGTGACAGTCTACAGGGGCTTGGCGCCGAGTTGGTGTGGGAGGTGAATTGGCAACAGGGGTGATGAGCTGAAGAATCCTCGAAATTTCTCCACTCGGGGAAAATTTGCAGTGTTGGGTTTTTGGGATAAAAAATTAGATCAAACTGCTCAGCGCGCTGAGAGCTTGCGATCTATGTAGGTTTCAGCGTGGGGAACGTTGTGGTTGTGGAGTCGCTTCCAAACGCTCGTCCTGAGGTGGTTGTTGTCCGTGACGGAGGAGTGTATACGGCGGGCCGAAATAGCTACCAAGGTGTATATGCTGCTAGGCAAAATGGCTACGGAGGTGCATATACGGCGAGAGGGAATTAGTAATGGCCACGTCGGTGTATATATGACGGGCCTCAGTCGCTACGGCGGTGTGTATACTGTGGGGCGGAATGGCCGTGGAGGTGTATATGCTGCCCGGCGGAATGGCAACGGAGGTGTACATGCTGTGGGCCGGAATGGCCACAGGGGTGTATATGCTGTAGGCCAGAATGGTTGCAGAGGGATATGTGCTACGGGCCAGAATGGCCTTGGAGGTGTGTATGCTGTAGGGTGGAATGGACACATCGGTGTATATATGGTAGACCGGAAGGGCAGCTGTACAGCATGGAGCAGCATTTGAGCAGAGCAGTTGTTGTTGAATTCAACTATGCATTGGGCCGCTAATTGGGCACTCATTGGGACCTGTATTTGGCCATTTATTAGACATTGCTAGAGCTACTCCAGAGCTACCTTAGAGCTATTCAAGACTTTTAGAACTACTTTAAAGCTATTTTAGAGGCACTCAAGACATTCAAAGTTATTTCAGAGCTACGTTAGAGTCTTCTAAGACTTGTAAAGTTACTTCAAAGCTACTCAAAACTTCCAAAGCCACTCTAGAGCTACCTCAAAGTACTGAAGATATTGTCAGAGCTACTTAAAAGTACCAGAGACACTTCTAGAGCTGCTTGAGAGCACTAAAGACACTTTCAGAGCTACTTAAGAACGCTAGAGATACTTTAAAGCTGCTTGAGTGCATCAGAGACACCTCAGAGCTACTAGAAAGAGCCAGAGATACTCCAGATCTACTTGAGAGTACTTGAGACACTTCAGAGTAGCTTGAGAGCGTCAGAGATACTCTAGAGCTACTTAACACCTGAAGAGTCACCCCTACAGCCTCCCCTAAAAGCACTCCACCCCACGCGCTTCTACATAGCCAAAGGGTAGGGTTAGGCAGCGAAAGTTGGGCTTTTTCACAGCCCGGTAAGACATACAACTTCGTATCCCCGCCCCAACAAGCAATTTTGCTCCGATTATGTTCAAACCGGCCTCAAATGAAAGCCCTACGTCTGCTCTATATTTCCATGTAAAAAAAATAATACATTTCATACTCTAAATCTTACTGTATTTACAGTTAAAGATAGCGACTTTTGAGTAAATTTTCATACTAGTAGGCTATCCCTGTCATATCCTTGCCATGGTACAGCTTGGCAGCAACGGCCAAAAAACTCCATAGAAAATAGATTCAGTAGTTTTCAGAATAGTCTATGCCAAAAAGATATGACTTTTCGTCAATAACCTATCCCAATTTAGGGGACTTTTCGTCGACAGCCCATACAAATTTTTACCCTAACATTATACACTACTGTACTTCTCATCACAAACCTCCGGCAACTACAACTACTCTAACTACCTTGTTAAGTAATAATCCCAATTAGCAATACACATTTTCAACACATTTAACGTGCCGAAAATGACCCATTTTCTCATATGTGAAGTGGTCATTTCCAATAAATTCAACATGCTAAAAAGAACCTATTTTCCACATCTGCAAAGAGCCTATGTGTAGTGTAGTTAACATTTGGAAAATGACCCATTTTCTCCATGTGGGATGAGACTATTTAACATGCATAAAATAGTCTATTTTCAACATGCGTTATGAGAGCTTTTGTAATGTATTTGCTGTTACGGATTTACTGCAACTGTAGGGCAGGCGGTCGGTGGATGTGCGTATAGTATATGCGTATACGATGTAGGTGATATACGACTGCCGGGCGCTGGTATCGCAGTTATAAAATGTGCTATATAAGCCACGCAGAGGACTAGCGAGTATCACTGGTTAAGTGTCTTTTTGGCCTGGCGGATGGTAACTCTCTACGTTTACTATCATCTGTTACATTTACCATATGCAAAATGGTTTATTTTATATATGTGCGAGGAGCCTATTTAATGTGTGCAAAATGACCTATTTTCTACATGTGCGACAAGGACATTTTCGATGTATTTACTATGCGTAAGATGGTCTCTTTTCTACATGCGCGGCAAGGTCATTTCCAACATATTTACTATGTGCAAAACAGTCTGTTTTCCACATGTGCGGCGAGAGCATTTCCAACAGTCTGTTTTCTACATGCGCGGCGAAGGCATTTCCAACGTATTTACTATGTACAAAACAGACTATTTTCCCCAAGCGCAGCAAGGGCATTTCCAACTATATGCAAAACGGTCTGTTTTCCACATGCACGGTGAGGGCATTTCCAACGTATTTACTATGTGCAAAATGGTCTACTTTCCACATGCACGGCGAGGGCATTTCCGACGTATTTACTATGTGCAAAACGGTCTACTTTCCACAAGCGCGGCGAAGGCATTTCTAATGTATTTACTATATGCAAAATGGTCTGTTTTCCACATACACAGCGAGGGCATTTCAGACGTACTTACTATATGCAAAACGGTCTACTTTCCACATGTACGGTGAGGGTATTTCCAACGTATTTACTATGCACAAAATGGTTTATTTTCCAAAATGGTCTATGATGAGGGCATTTGTGACATATTTACCATCTCTGTTTTTAACATGCGCGACGAGGGCATTTGCGACATATTTGCCACCCATGCTATTTTACTTACCCTTGGCAAACTGGGGCCGGCTTCTTACCTGACATCATACAGGTACGGTAAGCCAGTTCTTTAGCTAGGTAGAAATCACATTGCGACCCTTGTATTATAGGTAAGGGTATCAAAAATGCCTTCGTAGCACATGTATAGAATAGACCACTTTGTATGTATTCAATATGTCGAAAATTGGCTCCTCACAAATGTAGAAACATCAGGAAAAAAGGGAGTTTGCACCCTCCGTGCCATGAGCACGAGGGCGCTGGGGCGCTGGGGCACTGTTATTACACTGCAAAAGTGTGCCGCCATTGCGGTACTTCCCATACTAGACATGAATCTTATCATGCCAAGAAACCATGGAGCTATAGTTGCTCCATGGTTTCTTGGCATAAGTGCTACTTTATCAGCAAAAAAGAGGTTGCATCAGCAGCGTCATGACGAGGCAGCAAGTGTCATGATACACGATGCATTTCTGGCTTCCTGACTCTCTGGCTTGGCACGCCTATCGTATCACAAAAGGTAGTTTACGCCCTTAGCGCCCATAAGGCAAGTAATCCTGCTGCCCGCGTCGCGACATGCTCAACGCGCTCAAAATGTCCCCATTGCCCCCACAACGCAAGTAATCCTGCTGCTGGCGCCGCAACGTACTTAATGTGCTCAAAATGTCCTCCATTTGTCCATAATGCAAGTAATCCTGCCACTGATATTGTGACATGCTCATTGCTCAATGTGCTCAAAATGTCCTCCATTGTACCTACAACGCAAATAATCCTGCCACCGGCATTGGAACGTGCTCAACGTGCTCAATATGAGCAATGTGCCCAATATGTTTTACATTTCATGTACATGCTCAACATACTCGACATTCTTAATGTGCCCAATGTGTTCTACATCTCATGTGCGCACACTCACTATGCTTAATATGCTCAATGTATCTACATCTCATAAGCGCACGCAACGTGCTCAAATGCTTAATGTGCTCAATATGCTTAACATGCTCAACATACTACATGTATTCTACAATTCCAAGTCTCATACGTGCGCCCAATATGCCCAATGGCATAAAGATAGTCAATTAACTCAATTTGGCAATATCGCAGCATGTCTAAACTGCTATGGTTAGTACATTATGGAATTGAGATTAAGTTTATGGTGTTGAAAAGGGGAGGAGCCAGATACGTACTGGGCTCTCCCTTGGGTTACTGAATTGAGTGCTGGTAAGGTCGCTTGGGCCCTCGTTGGGTCTTGTATAAATTGCTAAATTCGGAGCTGATTCTACAGAGTGAGGAGTTAGAGGGTCGCCCATACCAAATTTCAGTCGAGAAAACCTTTTCAATGCCAGCAATGTTTTTAATATAGTAATACTCGACAGCTTGGCAGGTTTCTAAGGCAGCCACACTGTGGCAGTGCATACAAGCATGTTACCGAAAGTAGGCTGATTGCCGAAACCGGGAATTGGGGGGTAGGTCATGAATGTATGAGAGGGGGGACGCACGAGAGATTCTGAGAAAACCAACCTACACTGAATAATACAAAATTTCTTGTTAACGAAGAAAACCCTTCCACAGATTTGGCAGTCCTAGGAAGGCTTCTTCAAGACAAGAAACAGGGTAGGATAACAGCATCGAATACGTTCGGTTTCGATTTCGTTTCGGTTGAGCCTTTTGATCCCTAATCTGATTACTCTGAAACTGCAACTCTGGAAAGTCCAAGGCAGCGTGAAGCTCTCAAACTATTTTGAACAGGCAGTTCAAAGGAGAGATAAGATATTGGAACGAGAATATAAGACTAAGCAACCTCTAGAGTGGAAAGACTATAGGATCACTGGTAATCCATCCCAGCTACAGAGTGAAGCTAATAGTAGTCAAAATAATTATAGTTCCCAAATTCAACAAAGTCAAGATAAAACTACTAATTCAACTAATATCTCTCACATGAAACCTGAACTGATGGAGAGAGGATCTACATCTAATCCTACCAATATGATTCGTCAAAATGATTCTCCAAGTACTAGTAATATGGGATATATGCCAGAGTTAGCTAAACCAAAGAAGTTTGGTGGAAACTCAGGTGAATCAGTTACTGACTTTGTTGAGTCGGTAGAAGCATATTTTTCACTCATGGAAGGAAGTATAGGAATGGAAGGTAATACTGCTTATTTGTAAAGAACAAAGCTGACTATATTAAAAAAACCTACTTGAAAGGAAGGCTAAGTAGTGGTGGACTGAACTTCCTACTACAGTAAGGAATACAGTAGAAGCTGCTCTTGCATCAATAAAACGTCGATTTCCAGTGAGAAGAACAAAGGCATCTAATGAACTCACTAAGGCATAGAATGAAATGTAGCACCTAAACCAAGGACACCTTTCTAATGAAGAGTATATTGAAAAGATATATGAACTAAATACTATCCTAGGAAATCAACATGATGAGACTCTAAGAACTAATTTTTTAGCAGGTATTGCTAATAGTATGGTACGAATAGCTGTTAGCTCTACGTTGGAAGATGACTGTACCTTAGAGGAAGCTATTAGTACTTTTCAGAAAAGTATTAAAGGTAGAAGAGGACAAGACATGATAAAGACACCATCTCAAGAAAAGGATAGTCAGCTGGGAAGTGAGACAGATGGTATGGACTCATACAACTTGAAGGAGCTTATAAAATCACAGGAGTGAATGGAAAGAATAGCATCAATAATGATGGAAACTGTACAAGAATTAAAGAATGGAGGAAACTATAGAGGTAGACAGATGGGACCAGTTGGGCTCCAAGGATGGCAACAGAATAGAGATGAAAATAAAACTTGTACTCGATGTGGAGGAAAGGGGAACTTATCTTACTCATGCAATGGTAACCCCTTACCTAAAGAAGAACAAGCTAAGTTGCGAAATATTATCTCTAGAAATGCAGAACTTAAATGAGAGAGGATGGGACAGATAGGAGGACAATTTGTAGCCAATAGTAGGCAAATGGGAGGATTACCTATGAGTGGTGTACAACCTCCTTCAGTACCAATAGCTGCAGCAGCAGCAGTTAGCTATTACCATGACTCAAAGGAGCTAGAAGAAGGAAGTGGAAGAATGGAGGCAAATATGATAGAAATAATGGATAATAGAGGAAAATTGGTAAGTATGATCGATAGACTGACATTTGAAGAGAAAGCACAGCTGTTAGCCATGGTAGATAAACAACCAAGAGTGGAAGAGATAAGTGATGAAGAAGCCGGTCCAAATAGAAGAAGACAAAGAGTTGAGAGTGTTACAGGCATAATCGTTCTCATGCTATAATACTGTCTTGTTTAAGTGTCGTCAAAAGGTACTACCAACTATAAAGCCTACCAGTCGGAAGTTTAGCTAACCCGATACTAGTCAGGTCTGTGGTAGTGGAACTTCTTCGGTTAAGAAGTAAGTAACTACTAAGATTAGCAATCTTGGTTACTAACTCTTCCGGCAGCTTCTGTTGTACTATTCGTTGTACGATAACCTTTTCTTATTTTCTTATATCATCGATCTTTGCATAGGGATCGGAGTTATGATGGTATTTTTAGATAGAGGCTTGCATTAGAGGTTTCAAGTTCTCGTATTTGTTGTTCTAGAATTTATTGTAAGGGTTGGTCAAAAAGAAAGGCTGTCACTTGGCTTTTTTCAGGGTCTGGCTTGATCCCCAGAATCCGTTCAAGCTGAATTTGTTAACAGCTTTGAAGAACTACATTTTGTATAAATAGAAGCCTGACCCACCGGAGTTAGAAGAGCAAGGACCCGGAACTCAACCCTAACAAATATAAAGCTTTCTTACTACCTTAACTACTTTATTTTCCGTGACTTATATTTAATTATATTTCACGTTGCACTTAGTTATTTAGTAAACGGCTTACCCCAACGTACCCTGTAACACTATATTTGTTGGGTCTCGTTTCGCCACAACCTCACAAATAACTAACAATAGCGTCCTACAACTTCCTGTGATTCCCAAGCTATTGACTGCTGGGAACGAACTAGTCTATTGGAGATCTAAAGATGAAGTGGATTCGGATTCCAGTGCAGAAGCAGCACAATCGGCCCTCACCACCACTCCAAGACCAGGACTCCGGCCTCGAACAAAGTCTCAGTCCCAGCAATTGCGCATTGAGGACACTCAAGAACTAAATTGGATTCAGATCCACCAAAGCCGTGTGGATCAATTGATCCTACAGAGACAAGAGAAGCTTACCCTTCTGATTCCTATCTTAGAGGCAGTGAATCCGGGACATGTCAGCTCACTAATAGCACAATTCTCCTCATGGGTGTGAATTTAGTTTCACAGCTTAAAGAAGATATAGCAGATGAGCTCGAAAAAACCCGAAGCGAGATAAGCTGCCCACTACCGACAGAACTACTGGTAGCAATGGACGTTGACCGAAAAGAAGAATTAGAAGCCGAATTCCTAAAACAGGAATTCATCAATCTCCAACAGCAGCTCAAGCATGATGCTAACAAGTACAAGCAACGTTATGAAGCACAAATCCAAGCCGAAGCCCAAGCTTGGGAAACCAAGCTTCAGGAACAGCTAGGGAAGGAAAAAGCCGATCACGAAGCAATAGTCTTAGCCGCGCCGAGAAGTACTGACTCGAAATGGAGACTGCCAAACTCAAGTGGGAGGCAGATACCATGGAAAAGATACGGAACCTAGAGCAGCAGTACACCAAGGATGCCAATGCTACTATTATCAAGGCCTTAGACGAGAAAAGAGCCATGGTTGCCGCCTTGGAGTCTCAACTACAGGACGCCAGAATCCTCCTCGACAAGCAGAAGGCCGAGCAGAAGGATCTAGAAGGAAAAATCCTATCCCAAGAAGACGCTATTAGAGCTGGTCAAGGACAGGTAACAATATTAGAAGCAGAAATCACCTCTCTCAAGAACCAGAATAAAGAGCTGCAAGACAAAATAACAGCTCTTGAAGTCAAACTTCCGCCCTCCGACCGCCAACTAGATCACCATCTCCATTACGAACAGTGACCACCGTCCTCTCCATCCGACCAGCACCATCTCCTCCTCCAAGAAAGAAAGCCAGGCACGAAACCAGACAATGGGATTCACCTGAACCCGAACCCACTGGCCAGTACATCCCATTCGCCCGCCTCCGACTCTAAGAACTTGGGATGGCAACCTGGACGGACTACAAGTATGGAAGTCCGAAGTAATGGACTTAGTATACCTCCGAGAGCACCGCCGAACCTTTGCTGAAGAAGATACCAAAATTCTGTATGCATCCCGATCTCTAACCAAGGAGGCAGCAGAATGGCATAGCCAAAACAAACATATGTACATGGGTCCGGGGCTCGAGAGATACCACATTGGAGAAATGGATGGACGATTTGGCAGAGGGAATGGGAATCCACATGCAAGAGCAGCAAATGTGAGATAAACTCGACACCTATACGCAGAAGGGCAAAATCATGGACTATATCAATGCCATGAAGAAAATGAACCACCTAGCCAATTACGACAAAAAAACGTTCAAGGATAAGGTGGTCAAAGGGTTGAAAAGAAACATTGCCCAATTCTTCCTCATGCAGCCAGGAGTACCCAATGAATCGCTTGATGACTGGTGCAAATGCGTAATAGCAGTTGGCATGCGGACGAGCGAACAACGCAAGTTGTGGGTCACAGTGTGGTAACAAACCTAGTGGCCATTCAAAGGGGAAACAATCTTCAGAGAAGAAGAAGGACAGTGTGGAAACTACGACCTCTAAGCCAGCCCATACCTCCCTGGCTCCTCCAAGGAACTCAGCGCCAAATGGAAGGCCGATGGGAAATGCTCTCGCTGATGAAGAAAAGGCCACACTTTCAGCAAATGCGTGGCTACGGAAATCGTGAAGGAGTGGAAGATGACCCAGCCAACTAATCAGTCGGGTAATAAGAGGAAGAGAGATGACGACAAGAAGGAGGACAAAAAGGAGGTAAGGAAAATTAAACAAGAAAACAAAGGAGACTCGGCTGGGATACAGGCTCGCAGCCTAGCGTCACGCATCACCACTCTTGATGAATCCGAGTCGGAAAACTAGAAAGGCAGATCTTAGCCAACGAAGTGTCTGCCCTCCTCCTCCTCCAGTTGGCCTCACTCCTCCTCCAATCCTCGAAGGACCTCCAGCAAAGAAATCAATCATTCGCAAAGCCGAGCTAAAATGGAAGGAAAACGGTATCTCAAAATCAGTAATGATTAGAGTATGTATCGACCCAGGAGCAGAAACGTCAATGCTCTCCAACAAAGTACCAATCCCACGCATCAAAAGAAAATTCCCATCAAGTTCAGAGGAGCCGGAGGTGTGCCCTTACCAAACACTGGGACATGAGTATACCCCAAAGCTCCAAATGACCCTTATCGACGATACCGGTAAAGTTCATAAAGAACTCATCGACTTCGACATAGGTGATGGAGGAAAGGACTATGATGCACTTTTGTCAATGACGTGGATGGCTAGTCACCAGCCATACATTGATTGGGACTTGGACTATGTTGAACTAAATCACGCCAAATGCTCGGAACACATCAAGGCTAGGCGCTTTGAACTTTGTGAAGCGGAGGAACTTTACACGACTGAAGAATGGCAAGCAGGGCAAGTGTTTTTTGGTGGATATATGCGTATCGTGGGACAAAAAACACCCCAAGTGCGCATCTACCAAACGGAAGCTGGCAAGCAGGTGACCTTTGACCTAGCAGCATGGAAGAAGAAATTCCCGAAGGTTTTCGACCCCGAGACCGCAGGCAAAACTACCCCCGCACCGATCATACGACCATCGCATACCTCTACAAGAAGGACAACAACCTCCATGGGGACCTATTTACCGATTAAGTGAGAAGGAATTGGAAATCCTTAAAGAATATATCGAACAGATGTTAAAAGAAGGAAAGATCCGACCCTCACAATCCCCGGCAGGTGCACCTATCCTGTTCGTCCCAAAAAAGAATGGCAAACTACGCATGTGTGTCGATTATAGAGGCCTTAACCGAATCACTATCAAGAACCGCTACCCCCTCCCATTAATGGCAGAACTCCGAGACCGACTCCGCAAGGGCAAATACTTCACCGCCCTTGACTTAAAGAACGGATACAACTTGGTACGAATTGCCAAAGGGGATGAGTGGAAGACAGCCTTTAGGACTCGGTACGGCCACTACGAATACACAGTTATGCCATTCGGACTCTGCAATGCACCAGCAACCTTCCAGGAGTTCATGAATGAAATCTTCAAAGACATGATCGATCAGGGTTTACTGGCATACATCGACGACCTAATAATATATGCCGAAACCCTAGAAGAACATAATACAATCCTGGAAGAGGTGTTGCGCAGGCTACAGGAAAATGGTTTGGCTATACAAGAGGAAAAATGCGAGTGGTGCGTGGAGGAAGTTGAATTTTTGGGTTATCACATCTCGGGGAAAGGAATCTCGATGTCCACCGATAAAATCCAGGCTATCCTTGATTGGAAGACCCCTGGTACTAATGAACACTCCAACTTGAAGACAGATATACAATCCTTCCTAGGATTTGCTAACTTCTACCGACGCTTCATTAAGGACTACAGTAAGATATGCTTACCTCTAACTCGACTACTCAATAAAGAGGCAAAGCTAGTCTGGGGACCTCCGCAAGAGGAAGCTTTCCAACAACTTAAGGAAGCTTTCACGACTGCTCCGATTCTAGCACACTATCACCCAGAACACGAAATCATTCTGGAAACGGATGCAAGCGACTTCGCACTTGGAGGGATCCTAAGTCAGAAGCAAGAAGACGGCAAACTACACCCAGTTGCGTTCCATTCCCGGAAGTTCACCCCAGCCGAAATTAACTATGACATCTTCGACAAGGAGATGCTGGCTGTGGTGGAATGTATGACAGATACCTGGAGAGAATACTGTGAAGGTGCTAAGCACAGCATCAAAGTCTATACCGACCACGACAATCTCCGGATCTTCAACACCATTAAGAAGCTATCTCGCCGTCAAGCACGATGGGCAGAAAAACTTGCCCCATTCGACTATACAATCATCTACCGAAAAGGAAAAGCGAATGCCAAGGCAGATGCTTTATCCAGACGTGGTGACCACGCCCTTAAGAAGGGGAGTGGACAGCGAGATCAGCAAGAAACTAAGTTCTGGGAAGAAGGAACGTGGCAGGAAGAGGAAGAAATTTTGACTGCAAGAACAATAAAAGCTCTGAAAGTGGTAGCATTAACTGACGAATGGAGGAGCAAGCTAATCGAAAAAAACCACAGAACTTATCGGCAGGGACTTCTATTGGCCTAACGCTCACAACGATATCACGGAATACATCGGCGCATGCTTGGAATGCCAAAGGAACAAGGCACGAAGACACAAGAAATATGGCCTCCTTCACCCTCATGAGATACCATACCAACCATGGTCCTCTATCAGCATGGACTTCATTACCGAACTCCCTCCTTCAGACGGCTTCACACAAATATGGGTAGTAGTGGATAGGTTCACTAAGATGGCTCACTTCATCCCTCTAGCAGAACAATCCGCAGAACAATTAGCAACTACCTTCCTTCGAGAAATATGGCGACTCCACGGCTTACCGAAGTCTATTATATCGGACCGAGACCCGAAGTTTACTTCGAACTTCTGGCAGGAACTCATGAAGAAACTCAAAGTCAACCTAAACATGAGTACCACTGCACACCCGGAAACCGATGGACAAACCGAAAGAGTCAACCAAACCCTCGAAGGTTACCTCCGCAACTACGTCACCTACCACCAGGACAATTGGAACCAACTCTTACCCCTCGCAGAGTTCGCATACAATAACGCACAACATAGCTCCACCAAGACCTCACCTTTCTTCGCCAACTACGGCTTTCACCCCCTTGTTGATACCATCAATGAGGAAGAGGCCCTCAACGTACCCTCGGGAGAACTCACAGGAGAATGGGAACGGATTCGCAAGGAACTGAACAAATCAATCGAACGAGCAGCTAAGTGGTACGACCAACATCACGCCCAACAGCCAAACTTCAAGGAAGGAGACAAAGTCATGCTTAACGCCAAAAACATTCCGACAAAAAGACCTTCCAAGAAACTCGACGCTAAGTTGATCGGACCCTTCACTATCGAAAAAGCAATAGGCAAACGTTCCTTCAAGCTTAAGTTACCATACAACTTGAAGATACACCCTGTCTTTCACGTTTCACTGCTCGAACCGTTCAAAACATCCGCTCTCAACCCTCTACCCGACCAACCATCCCCACTAATGCAAGAAGGCGAGGAAGAATACTTCATAGCCTCCATCACCGACGTACGATACAACGGTACCAAGAAGACACTAGAGTACCTTGTGCAGTGGGAAGGTTATGGGCCCGAGGAGGCAACATGGGAAAGCCTAGGCGAACTATTAATGGATGATGGATCACCGGTGGACGCACTTAAAGAATTCCGCGAACGATACCCTGATAAAGAAAAACAAGCCGAATCAGGGCAACGAGGAAGAAAGAGAAAGAGAGGTTAGAAATGCAGTCAAGTTACCGACCTAGAGTGCAGATATATCTGTCATAAAGGTACGGCATGGACCTAACCTACGAACTTAAGTTCGTATAGTGTTAACACTTATCCTAGATACAAGCCAAGGTGTCAAACGGAAAAGTGTTCAAGGGGTCAAGACACTACGAATATAGTAGTATGTCTTATGATAAATAGGTAAAGCTCTTACCAACTACCTTCAACGTCAAAGACTAAGTAGAGGCACAGCCTATAGTCAGGACATCACGGAATATTACCTTGAGTACGATCACGGCAATTAAGTTGCTAAGGTCAAGGTAAGAGATCCACCGACGCTAAGCTGTACGGCTTATATTCTTTTAAGAAATTAAAGAGTAATAGCTAACAGGCACTCGGGACGTGTGCTCTAAGAAGGGGAGTACTGTTACAGGCATAATCGTTCTCATGCTATAACACCGTCTTGTTTAAGTGTCGTCAAAAGGTACTACCAACTATAAAGCCTACCAGTCGGAAGTTTAGCTAACCCGATACTAGTCAGGTCTGTGGTAGTGGAACTTCTTCGGTTAAGAAGTAAGTAACTACTAAGATTAGCAATCTTGGTTACTAACTCTTCCGGCAGCTCCTGTTGTACTATTCGTTGTACGATAACCTTTTCTTATTTTCTTATATCATCGATCTTTGCATAGGGATCGGAGTTATGATGGTATTTTTAGATAGAGGCTTGCATTAGAGGTTTCAAGTTCTCGTATTTGTTGTTCTAGAATTTATTGTAAGGGTTGGTCAAAAAGAAAGGCTGTCACTTGGCTTTTTTCAGGGTCTGGCTTGATCCCCAGAATCCGTTCAAGCTGAATTTGTTAACAGCTTTGAAGAACTACATTTTGTATAAATAGAAGCCTGACCCACCGGAGTTAGAAGGGCAAGGACCCGGAACTCAACCCTAACAAATATAAAGCTTTCTTACTACCTTAACTACTTTATTTTCCGTGACTTATATTTAATTATATTTCACGTTGCACTTAGTTATTTAGTAAACGGCTTACCCCCAACGTACCCCGTAACATATGCTATAAGCTAGAATGGCTACGGAGGTATATATGCTGCAGGCCAGAGTAGCTACAGAGGTATATAGGCTATAGACTAGGATAGCTTTAGAGGTATATATATGGTAGGCAGAAAGGATAGCCATTTGGTATGGAGTGCGTAGTGGAGTGAAGTGATTTACAGGCATAATGAGGAAACAATAGATTTTAGTGTAATAGAAAACTAGAATACCGCTTGTGTTTTTATTCTTCAACTATACTATTGCCTATGCTTAAATAGACTAAGCATATTATATATGACTAAGCAAGCAAATAAAGAAATGGTAATTCAATAATACTAATAATTATAATAAAGAAACATGCAATGTAGTATAGATGCTAGATAATAACATGTACTAGGGTTGTCATGACGGTATGACATGGTGGTATGCGAGCGTACCCAGAGCAGGGCTAAAATGCAGTGAGCTACGAGGTCATGTAACCAGCCCACCCCTGCTATGCCTGAAGACCTGGCGCGAACCGGTACTAAGAGCCCATATACATGAATACTCCTATATATCCCGACCATACTACTAGGGGTCACCAGTAGTTCTACCTTTTGGTGCAACGGTTTGCAAGATGGTCGGTTGCAACCTGTAACAGTACTACCGGTAGGGTCGCCAGTTTAAACCTTGTATGTAACAAACATGAGATACTGCATGCAACCTTTGGATTTGGACGGCTTACAGCCACAGGCCGGTCGCTGGTTATAAAGTAGTATGGTGGCACATGAAATTGAAGCCCTAAGGTGGTAACGGGTGGCTGGGGGTTAATATATAGAGAGTCCGGGATGTACTCTACCAAGGGGGGAGTAATGTCATGACAGTATAACATGGCGGTATGCGAGCGTACCCAGAGCAGGGCTAAAATGCAGTGAGCTACGAGGTCATATGACTGGCCCACCCCTGCTATGCCTGAAGACCTGGTGCGAACCGGTACTAAGAGCCCGTATGCATAGATACTCCTATATATCCCGACCGTACTACCAGGAGTCACCGGTAGTTCTACCTTTTGGTGCAACGGTTTGCAAGACAGTCGGTTGCAACCCATAACAAGGGTATGTACGTATATTAGCTTTATAAACTAAGCACTAGGTATAAAGAACCTTACAATTAATAGTGATACATACTTCCTTAGTACTACCCTATTCAAAAGACAAAGAATCCTCTACCAAGTCTAATGGGTGATTAGTCCGATCTAATAGCACTAGCCTTACTAAGGGTTTAGAGTAGTGTTCCCTTAGTTGGATAAGTCTCACTTTTGCTGTAACATTATCTATATAGAAACTATATATAGTTATTAAAGCTATTATAAGTAATATAAGTTACTTTATAAGTATTATATATATATTAGTATAGTAACTTAAAATATATATAAACTAATATATATATTTATAAAGTAATTATTAAATAATTTAAATATATTAAAACTTGTTTAGTATTAATTAAATATACTTTAATAAGTCTTATAACTATATAATAGTAGTACCTTATTTACTATTATATAAGTTTTACTTTTAATTATAATATTTAAATCTTCTATCTTAAAAAATCTTTTCTTAAAAGACTTTAAAGCTAATATAAAAGTATCTTTAATTATTTAATAGATTAGTACAATTATCTTTTATAGTTAAACTATTTAGTATATTTAGTATTTATATTAGTTCAAAATAATACAAGTTAGTTTTTTAGTATAAGTTTTTATTTTTAACTAATACTAACTTAGTTTAATAAGTTAGTATTTTTTTAAGAAAAAACTTATATAATAAGTTTAATGTAGAGCTAAAAAGTAAGTTAAATAGAAATTATTTATATGATGAAATAATAAATTTTTAACTTATATCTAATTTAATAATATGTAAAAAACTAACTTATTAGGTAACTTGAAGTTAGTTTTTATAAGGAAAGAAAATGTGACTTGTATTGAAAAACTATCAAGTTAAATTGATAAGTACTTAGCATTTGTATCAGTTTGAGCTGAGTTAGTATAAGCCTTTAATAAAATTCCTCCAACCCTACTATAAACTTACTCAGGAACTAAGTAGTAGTTGTACATTATCACACTGACTCAGTTCAAGTACCACACATACAACCCAATCCAGCGCACTCAGCAGCTGTAACGTCGACGGGGGGTCTTGGGCGGAGGTCTTGCCAAGGGGTATGGTCAGCTTGGGTATCGGCGGCGGTTCGGCGGCTATGGGTCGAGGACTACGGCGGCGGCGGCTCGGCGGCTAGGGATCACGGACTATAGCAAGTGCAGCGGCGGAGGAGTAGGAGAAACCAGACGGGTCTATTGATTAACAAGACAACGGACAAGGAGAAGAAGAGCTATCTACAGAGGCGGGCTTGGGGCCCTTATATGCTAGGGAATTGACATAGAAACGGAATACAGGACTATAACGATATGAGAAAGAGAATCCGGAATGCAAGAGCGGCAATAGTGATGCTAATATTGGAAGGCATATCAATGAGCTGTCAGAGAGCTAATCAACCGGACCGGGACGGCTTGTCAAGCCTTTCCGAGTCGGCTATTAGTAATGTCTCACCTTCCGGCTTGGCACGTCGGCTCGGCTTGACTTGTCGGCTGCGGAAAAGGATGATATCGATGCGTGCGTAGGTGGGCTGTGACAGTATCCCCCTCTCTAGGTGGCGAGCACCTGCGAGGCCTAGGGCTTCGGTTTCGGCTTGTTTGGATACTGCTGGTGAAAGAGTTTTACTAGGTCAGGTGCATTTTCCAAGTCTGCAGCAGGCTGCCAAGAGGGCTCGTCGTAACCTTTCCACTTCACCAAGTACTGCAGACGACGTCGATAGAGCCTCGAGTCCAGAACAGCCTCAACTTCCCATTCTTCTTCACCATCAATGATGACAGGCGGCGGCGGCGGTTCTACCTGTCCCGGTAGCGGATCTTTGGCCGCAGGTTCCAATAAGGATACATGGAATACGGGATGGATTTTCATCGTGTGGGGAAGTTCAAGCCTATAGCATGAGTGCCGACAGCTGCCAGCACTTTGAATGGGCCTACTTTCTTGTGGTCGAGTTTCTTGCAGGGTCGTTGAGTGCTCAGGTGCCTGCTTGATAACCAGACATGGTCTCCAGGTAGGAGTCTCGGTGCTGGGATCCTACTGCGGTTGGCGTACTCGGCTTGCCGGAGTTGGGCATGCTGTATTTCGGCCTTTAACATCCCATGCAGCTTAGTCAGCTTGTTGACATGATCTTTGGCATTGAAACAGGCTATTCCTCTAGCGGCGGTAGTAGTGGCGGCCGTGAGCATATTGTCGGGGGAGGGATCGATGAACCGTGGGTGGAACCCGAAGTTTGCCTGGAATGGAGACATTTTGGTGGACTCAGAAACGTGGTTGTTGGCTGCGAATTCGGCCATAGGTAAGAACTTTAACCAATCATCTTGCTGATAGCTAACATAGGCCCTTAGGTACTGCTCCATGATGGCATTCATTCTTTCTAATTGTCTACCTGTTTCGGGGTGGTAGGCTGTCGATAGCCGAGCTTGAATGTTTAGGAGCTTACATAGGTGTTGCCGAATTCGGAGGTAAACTGGGGGCCTCGGTCTGATATGATTGAATGTGGTAGGCTATGGAGCTTCCATACATGGTCAAGATACAGCTGGACAAGGTCTTCGGCAATAGCAGTTTCCATTGTTGAACATAGATGTCGCATCTTAGTCAGTCAGTCCACTACCATCAGGATAGCATTGAATCCCTAACACTTGGGCAATCTGACAACGAAGTCCATAGTGAGGTGCTGCCACAGCTGCTCGGGTAACTCCATTAACTTCATCATTCTGTAAGGGGCATGCCAGGAAGATTTCACTCGTCGACAGGTATAATAGTTCCTGCAGTACTGTTCAATATCCTTATGGATCGAGGGCCAGGTATATGTTCTGAGGATCAGTTCAAGAGTCTTGGCCACTCCTGGATGCCCGGCAGCAGGCAGGTCATAATGTTCTTGGATGATGGCGAGTCAGAGGGAGGCATAGTCTGGTACGTACAACCTTCCACAATGGTATAATCGATCGTTCCTTGCCTCACACTCGCTCAGACTGATGCCTGGGTATCATTGCTGACCTTTCTGCAGAGCGGTTAGGATTTCTCAAGGCCTAGGGTCCCTTTCATAGGCCTCCTCCCATAGGGTTTGGCGATCGAGTTCTCGATGGGTTTCGGTGGCAACGGCATCAACGGCAGCAATCGGAACACAGAATACAGTTAAAAACAGATAGCATAGTGAACTGAACTCTCTAATAAAATAACTTTCTCCATACGCAGGCTCAAACTGGTAATGGTATTAGTATTTGCGTGAACTGGTCTGCCTGAACTGGCCTGAGTCGGCCTGAATGGCCTGAAAAGGCCTGAATAGCCTGAATCGGCCTGAATCGGCCTGCATGTTTCAGGCCGGCCCAGGCCATCGAAAGCTCTGCCGGGGCCACTCCAGGCGGTTTTAGGCCTGCCAAGCCAGGCCGCTGATCAGGCTAGACCAGGCGGCCTGATCGGCAGCCTGGCCGGTTGGGAACACTGGACAGTATAGCCCGCCTGCCAGTATAGCCTACTACCTGCTAAAGTAGTGCTATAGTGAAAACTCTACCCTCACTACTCTGTTCTTACTACTGCCCTCATCGCTTTAGATTATGTTTCTTAGCTAATGAACCTATCATATATATATAGGCTCTATCTTACCCTCATGTCAATAGTTCCTTCTCTTCTTGTCTATTGTCTTGTCTTCTTAATAGACCTATATGGTTCCTCGCAGTCCATATATTCTTGTTATTGTCAATCCCTAGATCTAATTCACACCACTGAACTGCTACTCACGATCCTCTCCTGTCAAGCCTCTCCTGTCAAGTTTATCAATCCTCTACGGTTTGACGCTTGTGCAACTACTGTTACTCTGAACCGGTCGTATCCCTTAGCAGCACCCACTGTCGTGCGTGATAATAACTATATATTTAAATAAGTCTTTTATAGTTCTAAAAGTAGTTTATATATCTTAAACTATTTTAATTAATATATAAAATAATATACAGTAGCTAATATAGTTTAAATAATCTAATTAGTACTAAATAAATATTTTAAGCAAGCTAATAAGAGATACATGTAGATTTATAAATAGCTCTATAAGTAGTAATATGTAAATGTATACAATTATATATATACTAGAAATATATTACTAGTAATTTTAATTTCTTGTAATCGATAGGTATTATACTATTTATTCTATTCTAGCCCTTTTTAAATAAGTACGTATATCTACCTAGGCTTCCTTCTTTCGGTACCACTTTCTCTAGAAGTGCATTAATTTATAAACCCCGTGAGTGTTATTCTCTTGAAACCATGTCTACAACTACTTCCAAAAGCGTATTCAAACCCACTCTCCTGGTCACAAGGGCACAAGCCCGTGTCCCATATTTCGGTACTTTCCCTTAATACATTTTTTGAGTACTCTTCTTCGTACGAGGGCTCGACTACTTCCACGTCCTTTGCTACTCCCCGAGGCTCGCTACCTCCCAACGCGTGATATTGCCCCCCCAACAAAACTACTGAGGCCCTCTGCCTAGCGTGCATGCAAGCGTGTACAAACCTATCCCGAAAGACTCTCGGCCGTAAGGAAGCGATTCAGCTCTATCTGACAGCTCTAAAACTCCTTACACTAGCTGTGAGCGTTGCGAGCAGGCACCACTCGTATATCATATCACTACACGTAACAGCTACGCAATGCAAAGCTGATAATCACTATTTCAAATGAGATACATAAATCATATAACATTACTGCAGCACAACAATTTGAGAAATCTATGCATCGTCACTCCTCGCCCTACTCTCTCATCTCCTTCGAATTAACGTTCCGCCCACTCCCTCAGACTCACTACTGAATCTGGGCCGGTCCTCCCTCTCTGCTAGTAGTTCTCACGCTTGTAGCCCTGCCGGCAGTCTTTCCTTCCACATACACCTATCCCGCTTAGTTACTTGTGCGTTGAGTATATCCCTCCTATAGTTAAACCTGCCTCCGGGCTTTGAGGGTTGAGACCCAGGGGCCCTGCCATGGCGAATAGCTGCATGCGGGGTCATGTGATATAAAAAAAATAAAAATAAAAAAATAAAAAAAAAATCCCTCCTATAGTATACGCAAGCTTAGCTAATTGAGCTCCCATGCTATTTCAATAAATGTACAAGAATCGGGCGTACTACCTCTGCATTTCATACAAATAGGGCATTGATCTTTTTCATTAAGGGGCCACCGTTCTCCCCTCCTACTAAGAGCTCGCTACTCGAGTCTGTCCTGAGGATGCCAACTTTCTTAAGGACCTTAATTTCACCAATTTTCTCTTTCCTATCTTTCGACCTATATTTCCCATTTTGTGTCTCAACCTCTTCGCATACCACCCAGTTGTAAATATGCTCTGAGTTAAGAATGGCAAGTGTGAATCGTTTCTTATGTATTTTAATCTATGCTTCAGACAAGTAGGGGAAATAGAACCCGAGAACCTTATTCTCTACCTCGACTTCATATTCATTTTGTTCGCTTAATTCACTCAGGAAAACATGAGAGATTGCCCAAATGGCAGAGACGAATAACCATGGTTTATCCTTGATGTTTCGCCCGCGCTCGTATTGAATCAACTCCGGGGTTTTGCGATTTTCAGGCCATTCTGCAGGAGCATGCTCGTAATCAGGGTCACGTTCCGGCCACTCCATCATTTGCGTCCAGGTTGGGAACCATTGCTGTTCTGTACCCCGATATGGATAGTCGAATAGGATCTCAATCTTTCGCCCAAATGGAAGAACATGGAAACATTGTCTCCAGGCAGTTTCATCGCTACTAATTCTCTGGTTGTAAGCTGGTAGTTGAATGGTGCGCAGGAGATAGAATAGTCCAGCGACTTTGTCAGTAGGTTGTGATGCACAACGAGTAGCCATTTCCCATGTGAGCTCATACACCGTGCAGCCACCGGGGCTGTCTACATCGGCAGCGAGTTTTAGAACAGGGCGGATAGCCTTTCTCAGCGTGGTGACCTTCCTAGCAACCGTGCCTTTAGTGTTCAGAATGATACGCCCATTGTCATGCGACACTCCTCCATTGAAAGTCCGGTTCTCTGCCCCGATTTCCTGCAAGGTCCTATCAAAATAAGCGGAGTCTTTTTGGTAAATGCTTGTATTCACGAAGGGAATGAAAGGCAAGCTCGTTGAGTCTGATCTATTAAGAAGTGGCAGAATTGCCCAACTTATATACACAGAAAGTGAGATATAACGTGACTTCAAAACCATAACAGAAAAGAAAATATAATCCAACCGAGAGGTGTATGAGTCAATGCTAATAATAACCGAAACACCATAAGCGCCAGACATGGTTCATATGCATGAAATAATCAAGTGAAACAGGTGATAACGGAATTGAATTACTATTTTAGGAAACTGCAACATAAGTGCAACGGATGTACCATTCCAACAGGTCCAAGCTCGCCATAGCCAGTGTCGAGGGTCATCCCACCCGTGCTTACTGAAAGGTGTTCCGAGACCATTGAAATATCGCACGAGCTGTGCTGCTGCACGGTATATGTTACCAATGGTAGGTACATCTATCTTCCATTCTTCATCTTGCTTAAGTGCCTCAAGGGAACTGTGGAGATGCGGCGTCTGACCAGGGGCGTCAGATCGCTGTTGGAGGCACAGAACATCAAGCCACACATAGTCTGCCCCGAAGCTGAGTAACTCTTTCCGTACGTGCTCCAGGTCAATGCGTTTAGGATGCGGAACAGGCTACTGGTACTGGTTGATGGGTGTCTCAACTGTCTCCATATTGCCTGTCCAGCTGTGCGAGACAGCCCAGAAGGTAGGATATAACATAGATGCAGTGCCAGGATTGGTAACCGTAGCACTACGTGGAACTTCGGTTGACTGGATTTCTGCATGCAACATTCCGAACTCAACCATGCGACTGCTCTTGAGATCCCAAATGCGGCGCGGCATGATGAGATATGGTGACTTGATGAGTTCCTGTCCAGTGTCGTCCATGTAGGTTGCCTTTGTACGTTCTTCGTCGATTTCTTTTGCTCTCTTCAGCCGCCGGGCCCGTTGCGCTCCCACATTAAACCCCTCTTCATTGAAGTGTCTCCACCCGGCACGGCTGCAGCATATGCTAGACCAAAGTCAAAGCCTCGCGCGACAAAGTACCAAATATCATTTCGGATCCATTCTCGAAGACGATCAGCTGCATCCTTGCAGATACTGACAAGGTCTGTAAGGGAGCGAACGAGCATGTCCTCACTGAGCTACTTACATGGAAGGTCAGCTTGATCTAGGGTGAGGATGCCTCCAGCACAGAATGCGCTCTGGGCGTGTGCGCCGCCCCAGGATGCATTGGTTGTAGGTACTTTTTGGCGGCGTTGAAGAGATGATTTGGGGGCACTCTCTGTGTAGGGCATCGGAAAGGGAGGCGCCAGGTCACCACGGCTGGCCTCGATGGCTTGCCAGTGGTCCATGGCCTCAGCCAGCCGCGCAATCAGCCCCGGCCCGCCCTTGCCGGCCGCAGCTGCGTCCATGGCAGTGGGATACCCACCGTGAGTGGCGTGGTGCCGGCCGCCGACATGCTGGGCATCCGCCCCCCGGCCCAGCAGCAGCAACGCAAGCTCCTCGTGGCTGTAGTATGCAGCCACCCCCAGCGCCGTCCCATAGTCGCCGCACACTCTGTTGACGTCCGCCCCTCGGTCCAGCAGCAGCGAGGCCATCGTGATGTTTCCCTTGTATGCAGCGGCGCCCAATGCAGTCCCGTACTCGCCGCCCATAGCATTTATATCTGCACTGCGGCTCAGCAGCAGCAATACAGTCGCCTCGTGACCCTTATATGCAGCAGCTCCCAGCGCAGTTCCATACTTGCCACCCACAGCGTTTATATCTGCCCCAGCATCAAGCAACATCCACACATTTTCCACCTTTCTACTGTATGCAGCCGGGACGGATATTGCACTGCAAGAGGCGGCGGATCGGAAGGTAGATATATTATTCATCGGAGAGGCTTGGAGGGCACCAACAGGGGGCACGACTTTTCATCCGGCGTTTGGCACAATTTTTTCACCGAGGAAGAGGGGGGGGATCTCGGCGTACGTGAGCAAGTCGTTACTGGGGGGGTGAGAGTAGAAGGGGGTGAGGTGTCAAAACGGACAGTCTGATCCCGCCTTCTATTATCACGACATACACGTTCTGTTAATGTTTTATTGGCTTAATTCTTTCTTATCTTCGTTTCACATGTCGTTTACATGGATGGTTGCTATGGTTATCTCGTATATTGTAATTCTTTCATTTATTTACGGAATTACTTCGGATATCACATTCAGCTGGGATTTGTTTCGAACTCGCATACAGCTTGTGTTACTTCGTCTTTTCTTTACGAAACTGTACAAGTTTGTTGCCTATATCTACGGCTACCATTTGGGTATAGTCGTCTCGCTTTCTGTGTATATAGTCTGCGGAAACCCGCACCCACTTAATACCATAGAGTCGCTCAACTCCTCTCCTCGTTTCCTTCCTCCGTGCCTCCACTCCATTGCTGCCGCCGTTTGCACCATTATCTTTCTCTATAGCGCTTGCCCCGCTATCCTTATTCTTCCGCTACGCATCGTATTACCCTCTCGTGGGTCACGTTGTTAGGAGGGTCACGTATCAGTTAACGTGGGAAATAGGAGGGTGACGGGGGTGTATTGGAACAGGGAAGTGGATGTGGAAGAAGAGTTGGACGCCATAGGGCAGTCGGACATGATGATAGGGGACTGCAACAGCCACGACGAAGAGTGGTCGGACAAGCAGGACAGACGAGGGGAGAGACTGAAAAGTAGGATGGAGGCGTGGGGCTTGGGACAGAGGATGGACAGAGCTGTAAGGACGTGGACGAGGACAGTGGAGGGAGTGAGGCGGGCGGCGCTACTAGCTCTAGTGTTTGCGAGAGAAAGGGAGTGGAGTCTCGAGGGGTTGACATGGATAGCGGGGTCGGATCACGCGATGCTGGTGGGCACGATGGCGACGGGCCAGGGACCAGCAGGGAGGACAATAAGGGTGACGGACTGGGAGAGGTGGGAGGAGTTCGTGGAGAGATGGGGGGACAAGAAGCTGAGAGAGGGGGCAGACGCGTACGAGGTGTTGAGGAAGCTATGCGAAATGTTTACGAAAGAGGCTCGGATATCGGAGAGATCGAAGAGGTGGTTTGACAGAGAGGTGAAGGAGAACAGGCGTAAGGTGAGGTATATCCTGAGAAGAGGAAACGGGTTCGATGCAAAACCAGGACGGAGGCTAGGAGAGCGTTGAGGGACCTTATAAGAGAGAAGAAGAAGAAGGTGTGGGATGAATGGCTGGAGGAGGAGAGGGTGACGTCCCCTTGGGACATATTCCGTTTAGCCAGGGACCCGTTTAGGGAGAGGGAGACGATGGGAATCGAGGGGACGGATCAGGAGGTGGCGGACAAGTTGATAGAGAGACATTTCGTCACGGGAGAAAGGGAGCAGGAAGAGCCGAGGAGACCAGAGGGACGGCTGATGGAGAGGGAGGAGGCGAGAGAGGCGATAAACCGAGCGCTCTCGAAGGCGAAGTCAAGGTCGGCACCGGGTCCGGATGGAATTCAGTATGGGCTGCTGAAGATGCTGAGGGGACGAAGTTGTTCGAGGCGGTGAGAGAGAGGATTGTGGATTACATCAACGGGGACTACGGACTCGGGAGGGGATTTGAAGTGGTTATGACGAGGAAGAAGGGGAAGCCGAGGGACATTCCGTCGAGCTGGAGACCGATTACGTTACTCAACACAGTGGCGAAATTGGGACAGAAGGTGGTGGCGGAGAGGATACAGAGACACGATTCCCTGTTTTGCGACGCACAGCTGGGAGGGAGGCCAAGAAGAGGGGCGGAGGATCTGCAGAGGCAGGTGCTGAAGGAAGTGGACGAGAGGCTGGGGGAAGGGAAGTGGGTGGCGCTGGTGGGGGACGACATAAAGTCAGCGTTCAACCACGTCAGGAGGCAGAGGGTGGTGAGGCGGATAGAGAGGGTGGACGGGAATCTGGCAGCGTTTGTGGACAACTCCCTGAGGCCTACCAGGTGCGGGATCTCGTGGGACGGGAAGAGGAGAGCGGAGTTTACCATGACAGACGGAGCCCCGCAGGGGTCTCCGATTTCGCCGGTGTTGTTTCTGGTGGGGGTAGCCCCGGTTGTCGAGAAAACGGGGGAGAGGGAGTTTACACGTTCATATGTGGATGACTTCCACAGCGTGATCTCGGACAGGAGCTTGATGGCGTTGAAGAGGAAGATTAGGGAGCATAGGCGGGTATTACGGAGGGTCGCGGAGGAGGAAGGCTTCGAGATGGATGGGGACAAAGAGGAGACATTGGTGGTGGGAGTGAAGGGGCCGACGTATAGACTGGTAGGGCTGCGGGTGGATTGGGAATTGAAGTTTGACGAACATTTTAGCAACAGACTGAACTTGGGTAAGGCGCTATGGGCCACGGCAGCGAGACTTCCCCGGTTGGCCCCGGCGAAGAGGAGACAGATTTATACTGGGGTGGCGAGGACAGTGGCTATGTGGGGGCGTGGGCGTGGCACGACTATGCACATGGGGCGCCGAGGGAAAAGAAGCTGAGGGAAGTGGAAAAGTGGCAGTATAAGGTGGCGAGAAGTATCACCGGGGCGCCATGGGGGACAAGACGCGATGTGGTAGAGGGCCTGTCAAATTTAGAGTCGGTGGAGACATTCGTGAGATGGGAGTCGACGAGAGTGGAGGCTAGAGCGCTGAGGTTCGAGGAGGAGAGGCTGAGAGAAGAGGATAAGGAGAAGGTGTACTTGAGGGGGTCATTAGCGCATGGGGCGGAACTCCCGTTAGCGGTACTTCCGTCTCTGCATCGAGGGGCAGAGAAAGAGGAATGGGAGAGTCACATAAGACGAAACACGGAAGAGGGGTGGATCCCGGTTTACACGGATGGGAGCCTAAGAGAAGGGAAAGCGGGAGCGGGGGCATGGTGGGGAGCGAAGGCGAAGCCGTGGTACCTGGGAGAGGAGGCTACGGTGAACGACGCGGAGTTGGTAGCGATAAGTGAAGTGATGGGGAGGGTGCAGGGGGAGCTCCTGATACTGACAGATTCGAAACACGTGATCAGGGGAATGAGAGCAGTGGCAAGAGGAGACACAGCACACGACGGCGCGACGTACAAATTGAGAAAAGCGTGGGAGGAGAGGGCGGGGAAGGGCGACCTGGACGTGGCGTTAATGTGGGTGAAGGCACATGTGGGCATAGAAGGGAATGAGGGGCAGACAGGGCGGCGGGATGGGGACGGCGCTACAATACAAGGCGGAGGTGGTGACGGAGGCGGGGCAGAGACAGAGAGTCAGAAGGGAGAGAGCGGAAGAGAGAAACAGACTAGACTTGGCATACAGACCGTTAGAAAGAGCGGGCAGAGAGATAGGACGGCTGGCAGGGCTATTAGGGGGGAAGGGTCTGAGGGCGTGGAGGTGGAAGATCGGGAGGGGGATGGTCCAGAATGCAGATGGTGCGGGGAAGACGAGGAGACGACGGAACACCTGTTAAGGGTGTGTAGAGTGTGGAAGAGGAGGTGGCCAGGGGGTGAGGAGCAAGTGAGGCGCCCACCGAAGAGGGGGGAGGGGGAGAGAGACCAGTTAGGAGTGTTGCTGGCGATGTTGGGAGAATAAAGGAGGGGAGGTGACGGGGAGGAGGGGGGAAGGAGGGGGGGGGGGGGGTGTTCTTCAATGTTAATTAATTTCTTAGAGCTAGTAGCCACGGCATCGCCATAGCCCGTAGGGCGGTATGCGATTAATGATATAAAAAAAAAAAAAAAAAAAAACTGTATGCAGCCGCGCCCAATGCAGCCCCATATTTGCCACTTGTAGCATTGATATCCGCTCCATGCGTCAGGAGTTTAAGTAATGGATTCAGATTCTCTGGAACTGCAGCCGCACCCAATACAGTTCCATACTTGCCACACACAGTGTTGATATGCGCTCCCCGATCTAACAGCAATGTTACAATTTCCTCGCTTCCCTGATTTGCAGCGGCGTGAGTGGCTAGGCTCCGGTAGGCGCTGGAAGGCACTGGATGTTACGGCTACGGAGGTGCGTATTCGGCAGGCCGGAGTCGCTACGGAGGTGTATATGCTGCGGGCCGGAAAGGCTACGGAGGTGTATATGCTGCGGGCCGAAATGGCTACGGAGGTGTATATACGGCGGGCCGGAAGGGCAGCTGTTTTGCGTGGAGCGCGCAGCGGAGCGGAGCGATTCACGGGCGTAATGAGGAAACGATAGGTTTCAGAAGTATAGAGAACTTAGAACACCGCTTGTGTCTTGATTCTTCAACTGTGCTATCGCCTGTGCTTAACTAGACTGAGCGCATCATACATGACTAGGCAAGCAAATAAAGAAACGGCAATTCAACAATGCCAATAATCGTAACAAAGAAACATGCGAAAGTAGTACAGCCATAAGATAATAATATGTACTAGTGCATGTGCGCATACACCGAGTGCTTAACAAGTCAAAGACCATAAACAATGACACACACTTCCTTGGCACTTCCCTATTCGAAAGATAAAGAACTTTCTGCCAAGCCTCACGGGTGATCAGGCCGCTCTAGCAGCATTGGTCTTACGAACAGGCCCTGCCTTGGCGAACAGCTGCACGCGGGTCATGTGATATAAAAAAAAAAAAAAAAGTCTTACGAACAGCTCAGGGTAAGTGTTCCCCTACGCAGGTAAGTCTTACCTTAGCCGTAACAGCGGCACACAAGGCAGCCCCACCTTTCCCACCTACAGCGTGGATATCTGCTCCTCGATCCAGCAGTAATCGCACAATTCCCTCCATTCCCTTGCCTGCAGCCACAGTTAATGCAGTCCCGTACTGGCCTACAGTGTTGATATCCGCTCTTCGATCCAACAGTAGTGTCACAATTTCCTCGTTTCCCCTGTTTGCAGCGGCACACAAGGCTGTCCCATATTTGCCACCTACAGTGTTGATATTTGCTCCTCGATCCACCAGCAATTGCACAATTTCCTTATTCCCTTCATTTGCAGCCACAGCTAATGCAGTCCCATACTGGCCTACAGCATTGATATCCGCCCCTCGATCCAGCAGCAATGACACACTTCCTTCCTTTCCCTGACTGGCAGCTGCGGCCAAGGCAGTCCCAAAGATGCCCCCTACAGCATTGATATCGGCTCCCCGATCCAGCAGCAATGACACAATTTCCACCCCTCCCCTACCGGCAGCCGCGGCCAAGGCAGTCCCAACGATGCCCCGTATAGCATTGATATCCACTCCCCGATCCAGCAGCAATGACACAATTTCCTCCTTTCCCTCACTGGCAGCTACGGCCAAGGCAGTCCCAAAGAAGCCCCTTACAGCATTGATATCCGCTCCCCGATCCAGCAGCAATGACACAATTTCTTCCTCTCCCCCACTGACAGTCGCGGCCAAGGCAGTCCCAACCATGCCCCTACAGTAGTCTGATTGCACCGACACTCCGTGTAACGAGACTACCCCTCCAGCATTAATATCTGCTCCTCGATCCAGCAGTAGTAATACAATTACCTTCATTATAAAAGTGCGATACGCCCTGTGTGTCCTGGTATTTGCTTCGAGTAACCGCCTTTGTACATCCCACACACTGAATCGCAGCAATGTTTGTTCTAATTCTCTTTCCGCGTCAGGACTTACTATGGCAGGGTATGTGCTTCTAGTTAGGTTAGAATTACATTCACGATGTTACTACCCACGCTGCAAAGTACGTATACATACCAAGGGCTTCTTTAATAATCGTTAGGCGATTTTGTAAGAGGTTTTCCCTTATTGCGCTGCCTTTGTTGTACAGGAACTATCAATTATTCTGTGTATGATAATATGCTTTCGCTAGTTTGACTCCTGACTTGTGCTCGGCTTGTTGGCAGTTTGCTATGGTTGTGGACGTTCTCGATCTGAAGTTACTATTTATTGTGAGCTGCTGTTACAGAGTAATCTTAGCTCTTTTCATGCCACCCCGCGTGAAGCCGCACAGTTACAAAGTAGAGTACAAAATGTTCGGGCTGCGCAGGATTAACATATGCAATAACAATTACATTCGCCATGATGGGCAAAGTCTGCTTCTCCACATTCAGCGTCGCTATGTGGATTACATTGAAAACTCTACAGGGGTATACTTATGTAGCCCGATTTATTTCGTTCCGGCTGAAAGTGGGATAAGGCACTGGTGATTGTTAACGGGCAAGTTGCGCGCAATGCCAACCCCACTTGTACACTCGTATCGGCTGATTCTCTGAAAGAGGCCCTTGTAATGTTCTCATTGCCTGGGTCTGCGGCGCATGCTAAACTTGCCGCCTTTGCCAAGGCAAGAGAAACTGGAGTCAGTTTAACGCAACCAGTTGCCAGACAACAGGCGTTACATTATTACTAGCATGTGGCCACCTCGCGACCGCGAGGGTGAGTGTAGGTGTAGCGGTAGTGGATAAGGGACCCGTAAAGTCGGCGTCAAGTGACTGTACACTCTTTACCAGTTCCATGACCGTACAATCTCGTTTTTCTGCATTTATTCAGATCAGTATATTCTCATTGTTATTTATAATATCACGTAATCCCACTCCTGCATCTAGGGAGCTCTAGTACCAAATGTAGCGTCAGAAGGTTTTGTAGAACTTATGGATAGCGAAACCCTCGTTAGAGCCCATAAACTCTACCTAAATTCCGGTTAATATCTACCCACAATAATATTGCTCAGATGTCCCATATGCCCTTTTAGGTGTACCCAGCTTTATTATCCGCCCTATAGACCCACGTATAAATGCTATGCAAGTGAGGATATTAACAGGTATAAGGTGATTTTTTATTTTTTTTTTATTTTTTTTATATCATTAATCGCTTGCCGCCCTGGTATAAGGTGATTAAGAAGTTACAAAAGGATATAATTAATACAGCTGGAATGATGGCAAGAGTATATAAGAAAGTGGAAGAATTGAAGGCTGAGGGTGATGAAGAGTAGACATAGCTATCGCTATCTATAGAGTGCTTGCGATTTAAAAAACAGAAAGGGTGGGGAATGGAGCCGGAGTCAGTAGGTACTGTAGTAGCCGATGATTATAACCTTTAGCAGGTGCCCCTTTATCACCCCGCCATACTGTACCAGTCCAGCGCATTCTCATTTTGCCCCATCTCACACCATCGAGAGTAATCTGCCATACCTGTAAAATTGTAAATTGAGCGCATTTTGGCATATCTCGTACCATCAAAGCAGGTCTTGTTGTATCTGTCAAATTGAGCCATACCGCCTCACTTTGCACCATAGAAAGGGGCCAGCCTTAACTGTGAATTGAGCTCATTTTACCATGTTCCACGCTGCTAGGTGGGTCCTGCCGTACCTGTCAAATTTGGCTCATTCTGCTGTTCTCACACTGTGGAAAGAGTCCGGTGATACTTGTCAACTTGAGCTCATTCTGGCTCATCTCATGCCATCGAAAGGAAGCTGTCATACTCTGTTAAATTGAGCTCATTCTGCCTCATCTCACGCCATCGAAAGGAAGCTGTCATAAATTAAGCTCATTCTGCCTCATCTCACACCATCAAGAGAGACTACCATTCCTATTAAATTCGGCTCATTCTGCTGCATCTCCCAGGCTGAAATAGACCTGCCATATCTGTCAAACTCGACTCTCGTTCTGTTGCATCTTGTACTATCGAATAACTATCAAATTGTACTCATTCTGCTATATCGCACAATGCGGAAAGAGTCCTATTATACCTGTCAAATTTGGCTCACTCTGCTACTCTCCTGTGGAAAGGTGCTACTATACCTATCAAATTGAGTTCGTTTTACTACATCTCACGCTGGTAAGAGAGGTGTGCCATACTTATGAAATTTGGCTCATTCTTTTGTATCTCGTGCCGTAGAAGAGTCTTGCCATACCTATATACTTGTTAAAGTTAGTTTATTCTACTGTATCTTGTATTGTCAAGGGAGACCTACACACCGGTCCAATTGAGTTCATTTTGCTGCATCTCGTGCTATCAAGATTTTTTTTTTTTTTTTTTTTATATCATTACTCGCGTGCCGCCCTGGGGGCTATGGCGAGATTAGTTACATGAGATTAGATACATATGAAGGTAGAAGAAAAGGAATAAGAAAAGATCCTGTGTGTCTCCTATGCCCCTGCCCACTCCAAGATGTCTCTAAGTGGGTCTGTGTCCTTGCTCTTCGGAGGAGTGACCAAGTCTTGCATGCCTCCTGGCCACTTTCGTTTCCATGTCCTGCACCTAGTGAGCACATGTTCAGTAGTCTCCTCCTCCTCCCCACACCATCGACATTCTGGGCTGTCTGCTTTCCCGATTTCGTACTGCCATTTCCGTAGTAACTTGCCGCCCAGTATTCCTGCTAGTGTGGCTATGTGTCGACTTCCAAGTCTTGTCAAGGGACGGTAGCTGAGCCCTAGCCGGTTTCTCTCTGTGGCGCGCTGATGTCTCGAGGTTTGTCGTATCCCATCTTCTGTTATGGTTTCATCTTGGTAGGGAGGCATGTGCCTATTTTCGCAGCTGTGTCTGCCTCGGTGTTCCCTTTGACTCCTATATGGGACTTGACCCACATCACTGCAACGTCCCAGTCACCTCGGTCTGTTCTCGCTTTCCAGGCGTCTCTAACCAGTTTTGCCGGTCCTTTGTGGGTGGGCTCTCCCTGGGCGATCTTTAGGAGCTTGGATATCGATACCTTAGAGTCGGTTATGATCAGGAGTTCCCCAGCTTGATTGCGTAATGCTTCGCTCATGGCAATGAGTTCTGCATCATTGACAGTAGTCTGTTCCCCTAGGTATGTGGAAGTAGAGGTGTCTTTTGCGTAGGTGCCTAGGCCTGTCTTGTAATCTATCCGGCTCCCGTCAGTGTAGACGGAGTTCCACCCTCGTCCTCGGCATTGGCTATGGCATTCTCGAACTCGAGCTTGTCTGCGTCCGCAGGTAGTGCTGCTAGATGGCTAGTGGTAGGGGTTGTTGTGTGAGAGAGACCCCCGTAGGTACCTGCACTCATTATCCCTGTTTTGAATTATCTCATCGTGGAACCGTAGGGCCCTGGCTTCTACCCTCTGGCGTTCTCCTTCTAGGAATGTTTGGGCTGATTCTAGGTTGGCTATTCCTTCGACTACGTCTCGCCTGGTACCCCACGGGGCTGCAGTAATCTTCTGTGCTACTGTGTATTGCCATTTTTCTATGTCTTTGATCTTGGTTGCTGGTGGAGACTGTCTTGAGTAGTCCTGCCATGCCCAGCATCCCCATGTGGCGATTGTGCGTGCGATGCTTGTATATATCTGTCGTTTCTTGCCTGGTGTGAGGCGAGTTAGTCTCGATGCCACTCCCCATGCTGCCTTCCCGAGAAGTAGTCTCTTCTTATGATGTCGAGTAAATTTTAGCTCCCAATCTACCGTCAATCCGGTTAGCCTATAGTCAGGGCCTTTTACCCCAATTATTAGTGTCTCGGACTTGTTTGGGTCAATTTCGAATCCATGCTCTGCTGCTGTTTCGGTGATTTTTGCCCTGGTGTATCTTTATGGCTTGTCGGAGTTTTAGGAGTGACGGATGTGAGATTACACTGTGGAAATCATCGACATATGACCTGGTGAAGTTGTGTTGGTCTACCTTCTCTGCCACAGGTGCTACACCTATCAGGAATAGTACCGGGGATAGTGGAGATCCTTGCGGTGTACCATCTGTCATCCTCCCTGTAGCTCTCCTTTTGCCATCCCATGTCATGTTGTAGTTGTCGGCATCATAAAAGCTTCTACAAAGCTCGCTAGGTTATGGTCTGTTTGTCTTATTCGAGCAACCACCTTGTCCCTTCGAAGAAAGTTAAAAGCGACTTGATATCGTCTCCGACTAGGCTACCCATTCTTTCTTCTGTAGCCTCTTCTCTGTCTCCTTCAGCACTTGTCGCTGTAGATCCTCTGCACCTCGATGGCGTCTTCCTCCAAGCTGAGTGTCTCTGAAAAGGTCGTCTTTTCTTTGTAGCAGGTCTGCGATGACTTTTTGACCTAGCTTCGCTACTGTGTTCAGAAGCGTTATGGGTCTCCAACTCCCTAACCTGATCTCTGGGTTTTCCCTTTCTTGGAGTATCATAACCACCTCAAAGCCTCTGGCAAAATCGTAGTCACCGTTTATATATTCTACAATTCTCTCTCTTACAGCA